>JABSTB010000888.1:0-62472 GCA_013756995.1 Neonectria neomacrospora | reverse complement strand
CTGTTGCTCGCCAGAGGTTCGACGGAAATGGCAGGAGACTTCCTGCCGGGCCTCCTCCCCCGCGGAGCTGGGTCTCCCGCTCACTCACGGATGAAGCTAGATTGGGTGCCTCGTCGGGCTCCTCGCGGTTGAACTTGGCCGACACCACCTTGCCAGGGACCTATCTTCCTGCGCGAGGGAGTCTCATTGATATCGTGCTACAGAAGCTGGCGTTCGATTGGGCTTTCCATCGAGTGTACAACCAGTATCATCTGTACTTCGTGCCCAATCATCTGAAGGCAGCATTGATACGCTTCGTTGGGATAGCCAGCGAAGACGGTCTGTCTCTGAGTGATCTCAAGACCATTTTGCTGCCGCCCCCAGATACTTTCGAGGACGACGAGCTAGAGAGCCTAGCCATTTCAAATGGCGAGGTCAACTACCTCGATCTGTCCGGTTCCATCGGTCGCTCCCTTAAGCTGAAGGATGTCGGTGACCTACTCTTCCCGACGAGGGACGAGCTTTCGACGGAGCTCCAGGATTCTTGGGATGTACCCGAGACTGTCTTCAGCCCGCCCAGAGCACTCCTCCCAAACCTCACACACCTGTCACTTGCTCTAGATCCCCGCCATGCCTCGTCTGCATCGTGGAAACAGCTCCTCGGGCTGTCCTCCAAGCTATCGTCCGTCACTCATCTGAGTCTCGCTTATTGGCCCGATCCGTGTCTCATCACCCGGGGCCGCCTATCTTCCGTCACCTCCCCCCAGGGGAACATACCCTACAGCGGCACCAATCTCTACTCTCACTCCATCGATCACGACTGGAGCGAGGCTCTTCTCGTCCTGCGCCTGTTGAGCAAAAACCTGTATGCGCTCGAGTTCCTTGACCTCACCGGCTGCACGCCATGGTTCAAGGCCTTGCTTGCCGAGTCTGAGCACGACTTTGTTGACTGGGCGAGCAACTGGGGCAAAGTCACCGAGCTACGACTCTACACGGGATTGAAGCTAAGTGATGACGCACTTCCCTCGGAGAGAGCCAGTTACCGAGAGGCCATCGAGATGGCTAGAAATGTCGAGAAGCATATTCGGGCCATGAGGGCTGGCAAGGGCAGATTCGTTGTGGTAGAGAGGGACCAGCTTGACACATAGACTACCATTTCGTGACATACTCGGATTAAATGGAACTTTTGGATACCTAAGAAATATAGCATGTGCTTTCTCGTTCCCATCCTAGAGGCATTGTGGTTTATTGACTCGTCCCAAGACTGGCATCCCAAAGCGCCTTGAATTTGCTTGGTGATGCGAGAAGATCTCTTGGTTTGCCTGCCTCAACAATTCGGCCTTTCTCCATGACGACAACGTGGTCAAAGTCAGCAATCGTGTCCAGACGGTGGGCGATGGATATAACAGTGTGCTCTCTGAAACGGGTTTCAATCACACTCCTCACGATCTCCTCTGTCTTCGAATCCACACTGTCTTGTTGTCAGTATCGTTCATGGTCGATTAACAGCCATGGAATGTATAGTGGGCTTACCTGCTCGTTGCTTCGTCCAGCAGCACCACCCTCCCAATCGTATTTCTCAGGACCGCCCTCGCCAGAAAGAACAGTTGTCGCTGTCCATGGCTCAGCATATCTTCCTCGAACGGCGCATCTAGACCTCCGCGTTCTTCGATCGTGTCCCACAGGCCGACGAGGCGGAGCGCATTCGCCATTTCTGTCTTGGAGCTTGCGTGGAAAGGGTCAATGTTCTGACCGACCGTACCGGGTAGCACAAACTGGTCCTGCGTGATGGCAATGAATCGTGTGCGGACCGTTTCTCGTGGGAGGGACGTTAGGGGAAGGCCGTCGACGGTGATGGTGCCGGAGGAGGGGTCGAGTAACCGCAAAAGGGCGAGGAGTAGGGATGATTTACCGCTGGAGGAGGTTAGTTTGTTGAAGGGATGTTTCTCACGTTACTTGGTTCTCACCTCCCAGTTCGGCCGCAGATGCCAACCTTCTGGCCTGGTTTGATATCAAGAGTGATTCCATCAAGCACCTTGACCTCTTCTCTACCTTCATAAGATGCGGATAGGTCTTTGATTTGAATATTGCCACTGTCTGGCCACGCTGTTGGCGGCTCCCACGTGTCGCCAGGCAGGTTCTCGTCTCCAGTGTCCTCCGCAAACTGCTTGATCCGCGCCACCGCGCCAATCGAGGTTTCTATCGATGTCCAGAACTGGATGAGCATGTTGAGCGTCTCGCTGAGCCCGATGAGCTGCACGAGCGACACGCCCGTCAACCCTACGTCGACCTTGCCGCGGAGCATGACGGCAAAGCCCACCACCAAGAGCGCCAGCGCCGCGGTCGTCATGTCCAGCACCAGCACGAGCCAGCGCTGCACCATGATGAGCAGGTAGAACGGACGCTGGGAGCGGTCGACAAGGACGTGGTTGGCTTCGATGGTGGCGGGCACCCAGCCGAAGGCGCGGAGGGTGGCGAGACCGCCGAGCGTCTCTAGGAACTGAGTGTAGACGGGGGCTTTCTCCTCGAGGTCGAGGAGACGGAGTTGGCGCGAGGTGCGGAGGTAGCCGCGCTGGAGGTAGAAGTACAGGGCGAATAGGAAGGGAAACGTGATGGCGACGTAGTAGGAGGATGCGGCGAGCAGGCCAGCCTTGGCGATTACTCCGAAGAAGCCTGTTGGGATGTTAGATGGGAGATGTATGGGGGAGACAAGGAGGTTACACACTAGCAAGTGTAACGACGAGGCCGAGAGGGAGATGATTGTCCACCATTCCGATATCCTGGGAGAACCTGCCAGAGACGTTAAAACACCAGTATGCAAAGTGAAGACGCTGACCAAGCCATGTACCTTGTCGTGATAGACCCGAGGTCAGTACTCGTGAACAAAGACAGAGGAGCCCTGCGGATGTCAGCAACGTCATGTAGCGCGTATTAAAGAGACCAACCTCATAACTGTCCACAGCAGTCTCTGGTGAAGAGATATCCCAGACTTGGCTGCGATGATGACAAGGACGAACCTGTTTCCTCGTTAGTTGACTAGCCCGTTACTTATTATGTAGCTAGGATTCTCACCATATCAGGATGGCAAACCAAACAACTCCCACGGCCTGTAAGGCAGCATAGACACCCAGGTAGTAGCCAATACGCTGGTCTTCGCCGTCAGAATTTGTATCCGTCCAGAACTTAAGCCAAACAGCTGCGTCGTTGTTAGTATACTTCTGTGTTTAGGCAGGGTGGACAACGTACTGGGGAAGCTCTCCAAGAACGCCCAGATGACTTCCAAGGCAAGCAGGATCCAAAGAAAGTGATACCCTATGCTACCAAAGTAGTAGCGGTAGACGGTCTTGTCACCGAGTTGACGGCGCTTATCCAGCTCCTGGGCCTCGGAAGGCTTGATCTTGGAGTTCACCACTGTCGAATTAACGTCATCTTCCGGCTCAATAGCTTCTCGATGGTTCGAAGATGGAGAATGAGAGTTCTCTTGAATAAGAGCCTGCATGTCTCCGCCTAAATTGCGAAGATGCTCGAATGTTCCTTGCTCAGAGAGGCACCCGTCTCCCTTGAGGTAGAGAATCAAATCCGCCGAGGGAAGAAAGCCCGCTATACTAAAGTTAGAAACGTGTCAGTCTCAGTACTAGCAGTACTTACTCGACTGGGTCGCAAGAATGATTGTAGTTCCCCATTGCCTAAGCAAGCCGTTGCGATGGAAGATATTCTTGAAGATCTTCTGTGCAGTGTGGTTGTCCAGGCCGCTGAAGACATCGTCGAATAAGGCAATCCTTGGCCGGGAGTACACTGCTCTAGCCAACGCCTGATTTAATTAGTAAAGATTGCTGGAAAAACTCTTACGACTTACGACTCGTTGTTTCTGTCCACCGCTAAGAGCAAGGCCCTTACTTCCTACGATGGTCATATCGCCTTGAGAAAGCTGCTTAATATCTTTTTCAAGGTCGCAAGATTTGACAACAAGGTCGTAAAGGCTTGAATCGTAAGGAGAATAACCAATGATGTTTTCTCGGATGGATTTGTTCTGCCAGGTTAGCAGGGACAGCAGAGCGTTGGTGCACTTTACATACTAGAAGCCAGGGGCTTTGATCACACCAGGACAGTCGTCCACTTGCCAAGTTGATTCTACCGGTTGTGTTTGGAACTTCTCCAAGCAACCCTTTCAGTAGAGTGCTCTTCCCAGATGCGACTGGCCCAAGCAAGAGAACAAATTGACTGCGTCCAACCGTAAAGGTGATGTCTTGGAGGACCTTCCGCTCTTGCGACCAGGCAAAATTTGCCTCTTGGACATCAATAGCGAAGTCTTCCGAGATCATACTGAGAGGAGAGGAATCAGTGTTGTTTCTAAGAACCTGTAGCTCGACAGACTCCGCGTCATGCTCGTGGTACGTCTCAGGCACCGTTGCTGAGTGGACGCGGCGATACTCTCGACGTGAATCCTTAACGAGGAATTTCTCAATCCGCTCGAAAGCGCCAAAGGCGGCACTCATGTCGAGGACAACTTCAAACATCCAGAAGAGAGGCTGAGCTAAGAGGATAATAAGTGAAAGAGCAGAAAACAATCTTGTTGCGTCGAGCGTTTGGCTGGACTCTGCAGCAACACTCTGGAACATTGCAAAGGCCGCCACGGGCGAGAGGAGGAGAGGAACCTGAGCAACTGAAGAAGTGATGCTGCTGACAACTCGAAAGGGCCTAGAAGCCTTGATCTCGTCTACACGGAGGTTTGTGATGGTGTCGGAGAGCATCTGGGCCAGGCCGGACATTTTGATGCTTTTGATGTGGCCGATCATGGCGGAGGTGATTCCTTGGAAGAATTAGTGTCGCGCGAGAACCTTCGAGATTCTGATGATACTTGCCAACTCGTTTCTGCGTCTTTCCTAGCCAGGTAATCTGATACTTCTTCGCGAGGGGAGCAACTCCCATCGTGCCAAGGAAGGCAACGAAAGAAACGATGATGGGACCAGAGGCGGCGTATCCAATTTGAATGCTGAGCAGCCAAGTGGCGATGGCAATCTGAATGGTATTCGCCCAGAACTCATGAATCTCTCTAATGGCCCGGACAATGACTTCGACCTGCGTACCGATCAGCTTGAGAAGAATTCCGGGCAGAACGGTGACTTACATCGGACGACATGAGAGTCACAGCGGCCGAGTCGTCTGTTGCCATGACACTCATCTCGGTAGCCTTGGAGAAGATGGCTGAGACCAAAACCCCCCGCAACATGGTGACGGAGCGGCCATTGCGGTGCCAGTAGAGGGCCTGCATGATGGCGATACCAAAGTACACGAGTCCGTAAGCGGCGACAAGACCGTGGCCGATGGTGACGGGCTGCGATGAATCGTCGAGAAAGACGAGGAAGCGGTTCAGAACAAGCGACTGGCAGATGGTGAAAGCCAGCAGCGCGAGTCGTGGGAGGGCGACGGCGACGAGGGGCCACCTCAAAGTGACGATGCAGCATCGGATGAGGTGGTGCTTGCGTCTTGACGATGCTGAACAAAGCTTTAGTACAAGTACCTCACGGATTTAAGGGTGATTTTAATAATATGGAAGCAGCTATATAGGAATGATAGGTCGAACCTTTTTGCCAGTGCCACCAAAACCTCTCGTCCAAGCCCGCCGCAGCCATGTCCTGATCCAACGTGAAGAGATCCACCGGCTTCAGCAGCCTCCGAAATCCGGTTAGCAGTAGCGGCGTGACCCACGCGAACACAGCCCGGGCGTACAAGCCGGCCGTAGCCTCCGGGGCGTACGGGCCGGCGCCGGCGACCAGGTACGGGGACTTGTCCCACGCCTCGAGGACGACTAGGGCAGCTTTGAGAGAGAAGGCGGCTGCGAAGACGGCCGGGATGGAGACATGAACAAGGGACGACGGCAGCAGCCACAGGGTGCGCAACAGCGCCGCGTCTAGCAGAAGGGATACGAGGAGGAAGGCATTCAGCAGCGAGGATGGGCGGGGAGATTTGACATGTTCGGCGTACGAGAGGACACAGGACATCAGGCTTGAGGCAAGGGAGACACATGCAGCAGCGACAGAGACACGACTAAGACGGGCACCGGGAGGCCGAGTGGCCCAGAGGACCACGAGGGCGAGATGCAGGACGGCCAAGATGGCGATAGCGGCCTGTTGCAACAGTTCTGTCTGTCAACACCGAGTCCCGCGGATCGAGACGGAAAACACATGGACGGGTGAGGTTGCGTCTAACTGACCAGCTTGAGGAGTCGGAGGCGGTGGCCGGCGACTTTGACGCGAGCCTTCCGGAGATGGAGGAGGCGAAGAGGCGCGACGAGCAGAAGCAGAGACGCGGGAAGCAGGACGAAAATGGACTGCTCAAAGGTGATGGTGAAGTCGAAGCCCTGGCGACAATCGGCGTCGACCATGGGGCCGAAGGCGATGTCTGCGGAGGGCGCGCAGTGAGGCGTAGACGAATTCATGTTGGCAACGAGTGATACGAATATGATGGAGAAGGGAGGTTTTGGTAATGAAGCGACGGGCATTGGGGGAGGGGATTTATAGCGACCTCGCGATGAGCGTGTAGGGAGACGAGGTTAGGAAGAATTAGGAAGGTGGCTGCTTACAGGGAGTTGATGGATTGCCGGGGAGGTTTATCAGGGAGTGGGAGTCGGCGAATGAGCGTTGGATCTCACTGTGCTGCTCAACAAAGGTTCCCGAGGAACACCCAAAAGCGCGGTTGCCGCAATTCAATAGGTAATTGCGCTGTGGTTTTCGTCCCTTTCTTTTCCCCTGTGTTCGTATCTCCCTACCCATTCTGATCCAGCCTTGGTTTTCTAAATGTTGTCTTTGCTGGTTATGCTCTTTTAATAGGACGCAATTGCCAGAAAGGACCTGCAGAGTGTTTTATCGTTGGCCTGCTTGTTAGTTTCCAGTAATTTGTAGGTGACGTGCAATGAGTATTTAAAATGAACACAGCTTCTTTTAAATAACATACAGAACCTGTACCAAGCCAACTGTTACTTCTATAAATACAACCTGAAATAGCCATGATTGAAACGGCAATATTGCGTCAGTCCATCTACGAGAGTGAGACATCAACACACAAGTGAATAGACAAATATTCTGCCCTCAGTGAAATCTAACCCACAACGATACCCTGTACCCAGGGGTGAGTGTCTCGACAGGGACATCTGGTGACTCACTTCCTGCGCAGTCATTTCATTTGCGATAAATACGCCATCACCAGCTCCATCCCGAAGACTCTGACACGATCCGTTTTATTCGCGCTGTCGATCTGAGGCGCGTAACACAACGGAGCGGAAATGAAATCAAGAAGTCGGGGCAGTCTGGCGAGTCACACGGTGTGAGTCACCAGCGCATTGTACGGCAGCCAACTACCAAATGCAACGAGTAAGTGGCATGTCTCCCTTCAGTTCTGGGGTACTTTTCATTCGTGGCTGAGGGGCCGGAATTCATTGGCGTCGGATCGGGGACAGAGCAAACCATGGCGGAGAAAACCCGCGGATGGCTCCAAAAATCCGCCATGTGAAGGCAACTAGGTATTCGTACTTAATTCATGCAAAGTCCAGATGGCTTTCAGCATTGGAATAAGAAAACACCTGCTAGTTCAACAAATCATACAATACGATACGTCTCTGCTTACAACGAACTACTTGTTCCTTTCTCATCCGCCTCCTCCACAATGACGTCGATTGCCTCCGAGTCCGTAGCCACCATCCTCTGCACCTCCAAGCAGACGCGCTTCCACATCGAGTCGCCCAACTATCGCGAGGTACGAAAACCCGTCCTGGGGATATCTTAGATCTAACTCTGGGGCTCCGCAGCTCGATATCGAAGGCATCTCCATCACCGTCACGGCAGGCGGCAAGGCCACGTCAAAGGGCAAAGCCAAAGCCAAAGGAGAAGGCATCGAGATTCTCACCAACGCCAAATTGTCATTAAAGGAGGGCCAGCGTTATGCCCTCGTCGGTCGCAATGGCACGGGGAAGTCGAGTGTGTCTCTTCGCATCATCATGCTCTTTGAAACCCCGCGTTTCCTTGCTAACCAACCCGTCTTCAGCGCTGCTCAAGGCCATTGCAGATAAACTCATCCCCGGCATTCCCGAGGGCACCCGGATCGCACTTCTGCAGCAATCAAGGCTCGTCGCTGACGATGCTGATGGCAAGTCTGATTCTGGAGATGGACGGACCTCATCTGTCTTGGAAGAGGTGATTGAGCGAGCCACTGCGAAGCATGCCGTAGAACAAGAGATCAAGGGTATTTCCCCCAAGTTCCTCTCTAACTGTAACTGTTCTCATCATTGATAACTCCAGCCTTGTCTGATGGCGTCAATGCCTCGGATTCCTATGGCCCCGTTCGTGCCCTGAGGCAGCTGAAGCACCATCGCCACCAGCAACGCCTCTTCCGCCTCGACAAGGACGCCAGGCTTCGCAGTGGTGCTCGAGGTCTGCAGGCACGCAAAGCCCTGGTAGCCTACGAGAAAGTCGTAGCCGAGTCCAACACTCTGTAAGTCCCTCGATACCAAACGCCGGCCCAGTACCTGACACAGTCCGTATAGACTGGAGCAACCAAACGACGACATCGTGCCCGAGACACTCCAAGCGGAGACACAGGAGGCTATAGATATGCTTGCCGACCTCCAAATACAGGTCGATCCCGCCCGTGTCTCTGAGACTGAGTCCAAGGCCAAGAAGATCCTCACCGGACTTGGCTTCTCCGAGGCGCTTATGGCGAAGCCCATCGCAAGCCTCTCCGGCGGATGGCACATGCGCGCATCCCTCGCAGCGGCCCTGCTGCAAGAAACGGACATCCTCGTCCTCGACGAGCCCACCAACTTCCTCGACCTCCTGGGCATCATCTGGCTGCAGCGCTACCTCCAGGGCCTCGAGGAGTCGGACCGCGCCCCGACTCTGATCCTCGTCTCACACGACCGCGACTTCATCTCCGTGTGCACCGACCTAATCATCCTCAAGGACAGGCAGCTCACGTCGTTCCACGGCGACCTGCCCACCTTCGAGGCCTCCCAGTCGGAGCGCAAGCTCTGGCTCTCCAAGATGAAGGATGCCCAGGACCGGCAGAAGGCGCACATTGAAAAGTCCATCGCCGCCAACATCAAGGCCGGCAAGGCCAACGACGACCAGAACAAGCTCCGCCAGGCCAAGTCCCGCCAGAAGAAGCTCGACGACCGCTGGGGCTTGCAGGTCAGCAACCGTGGCGGCCGCTTCAAGCTGAACCGTGACCTGCCAGGATATCACCTCACTTCTCGCGACGATATTGACATCCCCCCCGAAGACCGCCCTGTCATCATATGCCTACCAGAGCCTCCAGATCTGCGGTTCCCTGGGGCGCTCATATCATTAGAAAAGGTTGCATTTCGGTACTCGGCCAAGACGCCCCTCATCGTCCAGGACGTCACCCTCTCCGTCAGCATGGGCGACCGCATCGGCATATTGGGCCTCAACGGCGCCGGAAAGTCCACGCTCATAAAGATGCTCGTCGACGAGACCCGGCCGTCCTCAGGCACCGTCACCACCCATCCACGTCTGAAACTCGGCTACTACTCCCAGCACGCCGTCGACGCTCTCCAAGCCATCGGCCGCGCGGAACCGGGCCTCACAGCGCTCGCGCTGCTCGCCCGCGAAGTCGAAGCCCACACCGACGATCTCAATGAGGGGGATCTCCGTGGTCTCCTCGGCAAGCTAGGCCTCCCCGGGCGCATCGCCTCGGACGTGCCTCTCACGAAGCTCTCGGGCGGCCAGGTCGTCCGCGTCGAGCTCGCCCGCCTGCTGTGGCGGCACCCGCACTGCCTGATCCTCGACGAAGTCACCACGCATCTCGACTACGAAACGGTGACGGCGCTACGAGAAGCACTGCGTGACTGGGAGGGTGCTGTGATCCTTGTTAGCCACGACCGATGGTTCATGCGCGGTGTCGTGGAGGGGTTGCGGGATGAGGATGATGAAGGGAGTGAGGACGACGATGAGGAGGAGAAACCAAGGCGGCGAGTTGTGTATAGGCTGAAAGGAGGTAAAATGAGTGTGCTGGACAATGGGGTGAGTGAGTTTGAGCAACTCATGGAGAGGAGGGTGAATAAACTACTTCCTCAGTGAGATAAGCTATAGAGTCAGCATCAAAGGATGATTAAGCGAAATTTCTGCTAGCGGTTGCAATATCTAGAAGCCATGTCTAATTCCTCAGCCCCCTTATTCAAGCAGCAGGCTAGAAGATGCCAACACTCTGAACAGCCCTCCCTCCAACATCTTCACATTCATCTGCCCACCAGTGGGAATTTCCACAATCGTGCCGTCAATGCATACCTTGCGCCACCTCTCATCCTTTTCCAATATGGTGACCTGGACCTCATCCACCTCCTCGTATCCAACCCGTTCGCCATCCTCCCACTTTATATCCACGTGCTTGCCCTCGTCATAAGCCTTCATCATCACCTCCATCGTCCTCTCGCCTCCGATAGGCCCGAAGTGAACCAGCCGGAGTTTTTCCTGGAGGGGTTTGCTCGCGGGTGAGATGGTGAAGGTGCGCTCTAAGTTCGACACCAGTGTGATGAGCACGTATGCGTGAGCGTCTCGCGGGATGGTCTCGAACTTAGACGACCCGGGGCGCCGAATCGCAACCTGCGCGTCGTACGGATGGGCCTCCTTTAGTAGCTCCTGCGCGACCATGCCGAAACGTTTTTGGCCGTGGACGCGATACTCGGGAGTATCGCTCTCGTAGACAATGCTGGCGTGGAAACCATAGCTCGCAACAATGGCACCATTCAGGTGGGAAACGGAGGTTTCTTCCCTGGAAAACTGGGCGTCGACATTGGATTGACTAGACGCATTCACCTTATCGGCGAAAGTGACTATTCGAGACCCAGGCGAAAAAGATGCCCGGAAGACAGGGAGATCAGAAGGAGTCCCCTGGAAGAGCGTCCGCAGTCCATGGGCCAGTGGAGTTGGCCCGGAATTCAGGTACAGAGGCTTGTGCATCGAATGGAAAAGAGCATTTCCTGTTCCCAGAGGAAGCAATGCCATTAAGGGCAAGGTCGCAGGCGACGAGTCCTTGTCGGAGCCATTGAGGAGATCCACAACTCCGCCATCTCCGCTTAGGAGCACAATCGTTCTCGACCTCGAGGCCTGAACGTCTGAGGTCCATAAGCTTTTCGAAAAGGACCTAATGGTCTCCGCGCTTTCCGTGACAGTGAGCCGATACAGCCCGCTCGTCTCTGCCTGATGGCTATCGGCTTGAGGTGCCTGGTGCTCAGCAGTATGGCTTGCGATGAATTGCCAGAGGGGTCGCAGTACGTCTTCCCAGACTCTCACGGCTGATTCCATGCCGGATTTGGTCGAGACGATGACATCGACCTCGTTGCTTACCCCATGGCGGAGATAAGATGGCAGATCCTTCAAGATACGTTCCTGGAGGTCATCGGCAGGTATCTGGGTAGTTCTGAACACGGACAGGCGAAACGGGTTGTGTTCGTCTTCAGGAGCCTCCTTGAGACAACAGATAAAAAACTCATGGTCAGGTACTTCGATTCTCGGTGCTTCCAGAATGAAGAGAATTTCGTCGCGATCAACTTTCTCGGATGACCCGGCTCGAGTCCACGTCAGATTGCCGTCTATGACTGCGACGTCATCTACAGGCACAACCTCTGAGATATGCGCAAGTGACTGTGCGGAGCTCATTGTGCGGGGAATGGGGCGAGACACAGTATTGGTGACAAACAAGAAACTGAATTCATGGAGGAGAAGGGACGAAAACAGAAGGAAAAAAAGTAGTCGGGTGAGACAAGGCCGACCGATTCGATAGATGGATGGAAGGAGGGGACATTTGTATGGTGTTTGAATGGATAAACTAACGGGCCAATTAAGGCAGGTGAGGAGGCTTGCAACCGCATAGCGCGGTCACGGGCATATGCCCTGCATGTGAATGAGCAACCCAGCGGCGTGAGACGACGCCGTTTGGTTCGGTCGGTTCTGGCTCTGGCTTTGGTTTTGCACCATCGCTTGTGCTTGTGGGGCCTGCTTCAGCTGACGAAGACTGCGGGCGTCATCATCACCTCCAGGGTCCAGATGACGCCAGACGAAGGGCACCATCAGCCATATCAACACGTCCCAATCGACTAGACCAAGCCCAAGTTGTTGCCCGTAGCTCGGGTGTTTGGCTGAAATGATGTAAAGGGCCTTTATGCCTCTATCCTTACTTACTGCTGGCCTTGGTGATCGGGCCCCAGTTCTCCCGAGGGTTCATCTGGTATCGTACATACTTTTGTTCTCCGTGTCGACGCGCCAGTCGAGCCAGAGCGTCGTTGAACACCAAAGTCTTGCGCAGATCTGACTCGCTTGGGGTGGTGGTCTCGTTACTGTCGGACACAACGGCTGCCTCGTTGCTTGCATTCGCCTCCGATGAACCTTGCGGTTGTTCCACACCTTCCATCTCGGTGCCCTCGATGCCCTCAACCTTGGGCGGCACTTCCTCCGATTCTGTCTCTTCGCGACCAACCAGACCAGCATCCTTTAGGATTTTCCAAGCGGGTGACATTTTCTTGATGTTCGCTTCCTTGATGGGAGACTTCTGGCGGATCCACTCAGTCATCACCCACCAGATAGTCGACCAAGGCGCATCGGTCTTGATGCTTCCCGGCCGGCAATGGCTCCTCGTTGTTCGGTAGCCCAGGTGCATCAGTGCACCTCTAAACATGTCCTCGCTCGGAGTCGAGCAGCTAACCACGTTGGCCAACTTGCTAGGGATGACAAAGAAAGGGTAAGGGTCAACTTTTGCAAGTTGGGCGTCCTTGGGATCGACCGGCTCTGCGACCTCTGGTCCCGGGAGATGCTCCTCAAGGGCTGTTCGAAGCATGCCTTCAAGTCTGGGCAAGGTACCATAGATGGAACGGTCCGCTCCGGGGATTTGCTCCAGGAGCCGTTGGATAAACTCCTTGGAGTGAATATGTCCTCCATACATGGGACCGTTTATGTGCATCTTGGATCCGCAGTGCTGGCAGAATTGATCAGCAGTCGGTCCCAGTGCCATGGTATGCTTGTAGTAAGCAGCGGAGCCCTTCTTGTTTGGCGTGGGTTTACTCCTCATGAGGGGCTGCGTTTCCCAAGCACCACATCCATAGTCGCAGCTGTAGATCAGCATCGTCTTAGCCGCGAGGAACTTGACGGACTGGGGCGATTTGGTAACCCGAATGAAGAATTTGGTATAAAAGTCGATCGAAAGCGAGAGGAGTGGCTCGATCGTCAGGCCGTAACGAGACGCGGACGTTGCCACCGCGTTCAGCACAAGCCGTAGGCCACCCTCGTGCGAGTGCATGCCTTTGATGGGGATTCCGCCATATAAGGCATATGTCTTCTCGCAGTAGCTATGCCCAGCCCACACGGCACTGTCCGTGCAGGTAATGCAGAGGAGGCCACCGTCGTCTCGCACAGCTTGGACTGCAGCATCAAAGAATGGCGCAGCAGTTCCGTAGGGATCCAGATCAATCACATCGAACTTGTTGGCCTTGCCAGGGTTCCCTGATCGATCCCTATGCGACAAGTCGTCTGCAATCGCGCGGTACATGTGTGCGAGAGCATCGCCTTGCGTGACAGTGACCTTGTCCTCGAGGCTGTTGTGGGCTACGTTCATCTTGATGGTCTCTGCCGCTGAATCGGACAAGTCGTTCGCCTTGACAGAGGTTACAAAGGGCAGCTCATGAGCATATCGGAGGGCTCGTAATCCAGACGCTGATAGGGCATCGAGAATTTTGAACTGGGCTTTTGGGGACTTTGATTGCTGTTGTTGTTCCAGAGCTTCGGGCTTTGGCTGTTCTGGAGCCTTCGGCTTTGACTGCTCGGGAACTTGCGACTGGTCCGGAGCTGTGGACTTCTCGGTCTCGGTGGTGTTTTCCGTGGGCTTTTGCACATCATCGTCGCGCTTTCTCTTCTTCCCCTGCTTCGCCATACGTGCGTCATACTGCTCCCGTCTCTTTTCAAGGATATCCTCGCCATATGTCTTGATCGCAAGAACCGAGAGATCACGGTTATACTGTTGGATCGGGTTGTAGAAGACCTGTTGAACCTCCCCGCGGTCCTCGCCAATCTTGGCACCCTGGGGCACTAGGATGGTCGCCTTTCCTTCCGTTACGGTCCGGTACTCCTTGCCGTCGTGCTCGACGGTGTTCGCGGGGATTGCGTCGCCAGCCATTTTGGTCGTGGTGGAAAACGAGTGGCGACTGGCTTGGTGGTGACGATGGATTAGATGGTCGCTGGGCGAGTGGGGCGTTTTTGAAGAGTTGAAAATGGATTTGGGGATGAACCTAGGCCCAAGTTTTACACAGCTGCCAGAAATTGGCCGCGATCTTAGAACAGTGCGATACATGCAAGCGGGTCGCAAAAGAGCAGCCCGGCGCGGTCTCGAGATGCCAAAAGCCAAGGGGACCAAATTTTGACAAATTCTGCCGATCGTCACCAAGGCGGTGAGAAGCTCCACCCCACTTCCCTAAGCTCCCAAGCTCCCCCGCCATGTCTCGCAGGGTTCACGAGGCACCTAAAATGCGACACGGTTGATGAATACAAAACTCGTCTGTAACAACTTAAAGCACTTACTCAAACTTACTTAAACGTGATCAATCCAGGGACATGAAGAGGCTCCGAAATTCTCTCAAATTCAGTGCGTGAGATTCAAGAGGTGTTTCTGTCAGATTACAGAGTCAACTCTAAATTGCCCAAAGCTTGGCCACTCGCTTCTCGCATGCGTTTGTAGTAACATACGCAATGAATGGATGCTATGTGGCTGCTGTAGAGATTTATCTTGAATGTATTTTTATAAGAATTATCCAGAGTGCCTACCTTAAAAGGCTGCCAACTTGGACTTCAACATCCTTTCCACTCTTGGGCTATTCCGGATGCACAGTTGACGTAGCCGCAAGCGCAACTCTTACGTGTGCGTGCTCCTTTCCGTGTTGCCGCCATTCTTAGGTACCTACTCAAGCTAGGTCCTTTCATCTTATCTCTTTGCTTGATCTTTCTTGCCGGATATTCTCCCTTTTGTGTGATACTGCCACTTTCAAGGAAGGAATCACGAAGATGGCAGTTCAGTGGCATCCACGCTTGGCCCTGGGCATGGGACACTCCATCCTCATCCGCATTTGTGTCTGCACAACAACAACCTTTCGCAGCCCGCCGCTCTGTTTTGTCAAACTTGTCGAGTAATAAGTCCTAATACTTACTGATCCCGTCTGATCCTAGCACGTACGTACCGTATCCATAGCCTGCGATGTTCTCGTACGCATTCCTAACACACGGACAGACTTGTTTCAGCAAACTCTACCGCCTCTCCTACTACTTTGTTTCTTGCTCTATTCGGTTTTCTGCAGTACCCCAATGTCGACACAACCTACGTCCGGCCTAGCCGTTGACCTCTCCAATCTCCCTACAAGTACAGATCAAATACAACAACCCGTTCCTATCGAGGTCGATAGTGACCCCATCCCCCCCAAGCCTCACGACGTGGGCCGCTGCAACATCCCCCGACACAGATTTCTCACTCAGGCTGAGTGGCTGATCCTTGCTCACGGTGTTGGAGGCGTCAAAGATGCAGAGAATCAAGCCCCTCTGCATCCAATCAGCTGGTGGTGGCCGCCAAAGGGACTTCCGCGCGGTCTCTACAGGGATGTCGTCTATCAACGTACCAAGTCATTCTACATCTTTCATTTTTCGAGCATGGTGCGATGGGGTCTAATGATCATGCAACTCCTTCTCGGAGCCAGTCTCACGGGGCTCGGGTCGTTCAGCCTTTCACAAGGCACGTGCAGCACCATTCTCGGGGCTGCCAATACAATAATTGCTGGCATGCTGGCGTTCCTTCACAACAGTGGTCTGCCGGACCGATACGGATACGATAAGGCTGAGTTTGAGGATGTCGAAGACCACATCAGGGAGATCCTCGACACTGCCATGGTGCCGGCGGACCACTCGATCGACCAGGCCCTTGCGGAGTGCTTCGACCTGTATCACCACGCGAAGGTGACGGTCTTGGCCAACAAGCCTGTGACTTACACGAAGAGCAAGGGCCAGCGGGCGGGAAGAGGCTTCATCCCCACGGCCGGACCCGGGTCAATAATCCCGACGTTGACGAGCAAGTTGCCAGGAACCAAGGACAGGGGCGGTGGGGGTTCGGGCACCGAGGGTGAAAAGTGAGGACTGGGATGTCATGCCGTCAGCCCTCTTACCAAAGTCGCAAATGTTAGGATTTGGGTCCATTCCCAAAATCGACTTATTCCGCGCCCGCGCAGAGCAAGCGGACTGCACTAGCTTGCTGACTAGAACTAGTAAGAGTACCGGCAGATGTCGAGTGAGAGTCGGGCGCGTGTGGCGTGCAATAGCCACGCGGCTAATCCATCAAGCGGCAGCCCGCCAGCTCTAAACGGGCGAATATTGTTATCGGCTCTGAGCTTAGCACAGGAGAACACAGCCATTCCTAGCCATAAGTGCCTAGTTGAGGATGGACCAAAGTCCAATGAGAATGCACCCGTTCCTGAAGAGTCTCCTTCTGATGCCAAACGTCGTCGACCACCTAAGTTACTCACTCAAGTTACGCAAAGCCGGTCACGGATGCGGCCTTGTACCTGCATATGATACCCACGGCCAGCCCAATGATATGACGCCAATCTTGCGATAAAGCGCGGGCCCCGGTCTGGGTTAAATTGCTCCTCCTCCATGATACCCCTCCTTTCCAAGGCTTTGCCCTCTTGATCCGTTATCCATGCTCATTGAAACCGGGGCTGCCAGTTTCAAGACTTGGCTGAAGGATGACCGACCCACCTCGCTCTCCATTTATATTAGTCCCAGGGACTAGATCTGCCACTGTCGCCGTGCCACAAATTGCATCCTTTGCGGCAATCCCTTCCATGCTAATATGCCTGATGCCATGCCGTAGTAAGCTTTAAATCTCCCCTGCTGCCCGCCGTGACGCCCGCGTACTACGTAAAGGCCCTCTTGTCTCTTGTTCCCGTCGTTGTAACATCTCTTTCTCTGTGCTCTTCTCAGTGCTCTCTCCCAGCCATGCCTGCTGATCGCTGGTAACATCTGCCTCTACCTCCCAGACCCCGTCTCTTTTACTCCAAGTCACTCCTTTATTTTCTGGATTGCCCAGTTCACCGCTTCGGTGACCTGGCCACCTTCATTTTCCCACTATGGTCGTGCTCACCGGCCCCCCGGCTCTTCCCTCCAAGGTAGTCCGCCTGTTGTTGTTCGTCATTGTCGTCGTCCTCTTCATCCACACCCAGCGCCTGTCCCAGTCTCAGGCGCGGAATATCAAGATCGACTATGAGGATCTGGCAGCCGAGGGACCGCCAGCGGAGGAGCAGTATTTGAATCGCCTCAAGAAGCAGCATGGCCTCACGAATTACACGGCCTGGTCTGCGTGGAGGATCCGCACCCTCGAGCAGGCCTCTGAGTGGGCGTCCATGACGGACATCGACGCCGACTTTCACTCAAACGAGTTCAGTGTTGTTGATGTGGCGAGCCCTAGTCGGCGCCAGTTGGTCGCGCAGAAGCAGCTGGATGTCCCTGTCCCGGGAAGCCCTCTCCCCGGGCAGGTCGACGCTTCGGATTTCTTGTTCGCCATCTCGACCACCTATTCGCAGGTCATGGAGGGCGACTTCGCCATGGTCAAGAACTGGGCGCGATGGATGACGGGTGGAAACCGCTACGGAAACGGAGCGACCTTTGTGCTCGTCCTGGATCAGTCTCCAGACCACCAGGTCAAGGAGATCAGCGAGATCCTCAAGTTCCAGGGAATCGACGCCTACGTGACCACTTCGACAACGCCCATGTCCATGGCCCAAAAGTACGTCGGCATGATCCAGGTCATCAAGGAGTTTGGCGGCACGCTGGCGCAGAAGGGTCAGCACAAGAAGTGGTACGGCATCCTCGACGACAGGATCTTCTTGCCCAACCTGTCCTACCTCCAGCAGCGCCTCTTCGCCTACAACTCCGACGAGGCGCTCTACGTCGGCCTGCCGAGCGAGCGGTCAGACTGGGCCATCGGCGAAGGCTTCGTGACCACGTACGGCGGAGGCGCTGTGTTCCTCACGCGATCCGCCGTGTCGCGCATCCCCGAGCTGCCCTGCTTTCAGGGAAGACCCAACGGGGGGTCGGACGAGGGCCGGTGGGACAGCCTCTTGCAGGACTGCCTGTCGCATCACACCGACATGACGATGCGCGTGCTCCCGAGCTTCTACTCGCCCAACGATAACGACGACTACGCGTCGCGGACCGACAGCTACGAGACGGGCATCCAGCCCCTGACGCTGCACCAGTACGAGGAGCGGCACCAGCTCAACCCCAGCGTCGCGCACCTGGTGACGGACGTGTGCGGCGAGGCGTGCTTCCTGCAGCGGTACCGCTTCCGCGACAACTGGGTGCTGGTCAACGGGTACACCATCACCGAGTACCCGGACGGTATGAACGTGGCCGACATGCCGGTGTCGGTGGCCGGGCGCGCGAGCGACCTGGGCCGCAAGTCCGTCATCGGCCCCGTGCACGTCGACGAGGACGCCATCAAGCGCAAGATGCTCTTCTGGACGGGGCGGCGCAACGTGTGGCGGCTGCTGGACTCGGTCCGGGGCAACAACGGGGACGTTTGGCAGGCGTACGTGAAGCGCGGCAGCGCCGTGGACACGCCGTCGTTCAAGCGCACCGAGGATGAGATTATGGATAGCGTGATTGTTCTTATTTGGGAAACGGCCGTATCTGAGAAGCAATGATTTGTTTCGGTTCTGTTCTTTCTTCTTGCTTTTTTTTCTACTGTTCTTGGTATATACTTCATTCTGGGGAGACTCAAGGGGGACTCGCGGCGTTGTGGATAGCTTCGTTTTGAATGTTGGAGTTGGTTTGGCGAGCCGGCCTAGGTAGCGTGATGCTGATAGACGACGACAAGATGCTCAGTTCTTTATCCAATCCTCTTTCTTCAACTCCCAGTACAGCTCTGTCTTGCCCTCCACCTCCGACTCTCTCGTCACGCTCTTCCCCTTCAGTCCCAGCTTGTCATTGATAAGCTTGATCGCCGGCTCGTTGTCAGTAAGGGTGGTGAGAGTAACAAGATCGAGCTGCAGCCCGCCCTGCGCAACAGTTGCAAAGCCCCAGTCCATGGCCAGTTTCATCGCCTCGGTCGCGTAGCCCTTGCCCCTATAGTCGGCGTTGATCAGCGCGCCGACATCACCAGCCCGGAGCGTGTCCCCGTTGCGCTCCAGTTGCTTGATGGCGCCGTACCCGCCCAGGCCGATCACCGCTCCTCCCGGCTGTTCCTCCGACGCGAGCACCACCGCGAGGTTGACGCGACCAGGGCCGGCCACCACTTTGCCGTGAGAGTTGTGATAGACGGTTGGCTCAGAGGCCGACTCTCGCATGCGGGCGATGACAGTTTGCGCGGTGGGGATTTCCATGGGCTTGATGTTGGGGTCGGAAGCATTGCGGGGGTCTGAAAGGAGACGGGAGAAAGCCGGGGCGTCCTTGAACTCGAGGTTTCGGAGAGATATGGGGAGGTTTTTTGACTCGAGGAGAGTGTCAAGGTGGAAGAGGTTCCGGGTTTCCAAAGTCATGGCGGCGGTTGAATGATAACAAGCAAGATAGGTAATAGGTGGATAGGCAGGCAACGTTTCTACAATTGTCGTAAGTGGGAGCCTTTCATTTCTTTCAGCAAGCTGAACAAGTGACCAGCTTCAGTAATCCAAGGGTCCACCAGTGGTTCTTATGTCCAACAATACGAGTGGACCGTAGGATAATGACGAAGATCAACGCAATGCGTAATCGCATCCCCTGCAAGACAGGTGAGTCAACGGGGGTATTCCGGCTTCCTAGTTGGGGGTACCGGCAACCCCACGGCAAATCGGCAACGGCTTGTAGTGTCGAAACATTCCGGCATCTTAATTCTATTCGTTGAGTAGTCTTGATCACGATACATCCATCATTGCTGCTAAGGCTCCATTTGAGTTGATCTTCTCCTCCTCATCCCTCTCTCTCTCTGGAGCTGACGCTGGACCCTGAATACCGTTGCTCTCTGCTCAAAGCCTCTGCTGCAGAGCTCCTCTCTCGAACTAAAGGAGACGGAGTCTCTTTAGAGCTAACGCTAGATCCCGAATACCTTTGCTCTCGGTTCACAGCCTCTGCCGTAGAACTCCTCTCTCGAGCCAAGGGAGATGGGATTTCGGGAGTAACAGACCGCGATTCATTGACAGGTCGCTTCGGCTTGGCATTCGCTGGAGGCTTTTTCCGACGACCGGAGATTGAGCCGCTGCTGGACCTGCGATTGACCTGCAAGTCCTCGCCATCAACTGTCGGGGTTTGGCTCCTGGTCGAGCTCATAGATGCTCTGCGGACACTGCTGCCTCGGCGTCTGCGCTCTTTCTCAACTACAAGATGCCGCTGAGGATGGACACTCTTCTCCAGGTCGGGCCGTCGATGTTGGTGTTGGGGGTTTCGCCACGGGAGCCACCAAAACCACCCATATTGCTGCTTGGCAAGCTCGCGATCTCGCTCCTTGACCTTCTGGCGCAGCAGGGCACGGCGCTCATTCTCCTTCTCCCAGTATTCGGTACGATATAGCTCCCAGTTCTCTCTAAAGTTTGCGGAGAAGGGCTTAGCTAGGAGGAGTAGCTTGACGTAGTCACCTCCAGGCGCTAGATCCTCTTCGTGGCCAGCCTGTTCCTCATCGTCGTGGGGTAGCACCAGAGTGGGATGGCTATCGTTGGTGAGTTGGAGCTCCTTCTCGACATCGCGCATGAGACTCGGCTCGACGTATCGGTAGGATGAACTGGCGGTGTGCGAGAAGAGGCCATAGGTCAGAAAGAAACCGGCGGTTGAGAGCGCTTCAGACCACAGAGGTCGCCGTATTATGACGAGCTTGCAGTTGAAGCCTCGCAGTCCTCTGTTGGAGATGGCAAACCAGCGTCGCGGCCATCGAATGCCACGGTCCCAGATGCCGGTCGCCCAGACGAGAACAGCGGTTATGATTCCACCCATGAGACACACCTTCTCAGCACCCTCTACGGCCCAGTAGATGGAGCCACCGACGCCCATTCCGTCCTCTCGGGGAGCCAGGAAGAGCGCATAGCCGAAGAGGGTGATCCACAGGGTGAGGAGAGTGAGGAAGAAGGTATGGTGACGTTTCCTCGCCCGCAGCTCGAGGAATTGGGCTCGCAGGGACGCTTCGAGGATGAGGAGGTTCAGGTAGATCATGGAGGGGGAGCTCGGGGCGTGGTTGAGGGGGTCGCCATGTTTGCCGGAGGGGCTGATGATGGGGCTCGTGCCAGCGGCATCCCTGGCGCCCTGGGACGGGACAGAGGCGCCCTTGACGATGGAGTCAAGGTCGTCGGCCATGTTGCAAAGAGATTCGGGGAGTTGTGGGGTCGGGGTATCGGAGGGTCGGTCGGGCCCCAAGAGGCTGGACGTCAGCCGGTCAGGGAGAGCGTGTGGCCATGCAGCCGCGGAGGAGACGGCTGGTCAAGCAAGCAAGCGTGGGCGGTGACAGTGGCAGCGAGAGCGAGGGGTATCTCGTCGAGCCGGAGGGAGACGACGGGGAGAAAAGAGGCTTGTGGTAGCGCAAAACGCGGGCCAGCTTCACAACTATCGTGGGTCGTGGTTGGTGGTTGGTGGGTCGTGGTTGTGGTGGTTGTGGTGGTTGTGGTGTGCCTTTTTTCGGGTTGGTCTTTAGCAGCGGCCGGCGTGGAACGTCATCACATGGGAGCGCTTGACTCGGGCGCTCCCCAAGAATGGTGAGTTCCGGTGCGGACTCTCGGCACCTGACGTGGAACGACTGGAGCGACTGGAGCGACTGGGTCCGAGCGTCATTTGCAGCGGATTCCCTCAACACGTTGGGGATTGTCGCTCGAAGGACCTGACGCTATTCTGTTCTAGCAACTCCCTAATCTTTGAGCCTCTGTGTGGTCTTTTCCCGCTGCCGGAGGCTGCAATTGACACCTGAGGTGAGTTGCACACCAGGCGTCAGTCGCGCGGATCATTGGGTGAGCGCTGCATACCTTATAGAACCAATCTCTCCATTTCAGGAACCGAGGTGCAGACACAACGGCTGGCGTCGCGTTGGCAGCGATGCGCTCTCAACGATTACTCAATTGTGGGCAACCTGCATATGCTGTCGCCATTTTCATTCTTTTTCCAAGACATTTTTACCACCTTTGACTGGTAGTTTATATACGGGGGACGCGCTGCTCACCGAGTATTTGCATTTCGCTTCATTGTTGCATTCCCCGCCTGAGCCCATCGTTCTCTCCATCAGTTGCCTCCAGGTCACCGGCGAAGGAGACGGCGGACATTGCTCTTCAATATTCGATCTGGGTGATGTTGAAATACCCTCCAGAATGATATGAGAAACCGGGCTTGGGTTGCATAGATTCAATGCTGTTACTTGAGGGGCTTAACCCGAGAGAGAACGGTACTGTCGTTGTCTCGTCTAAATAGGCGTCTGGCTCCCTTTGGGAACACCCTCGACGGATAGCATCGATAGCCAACAAATAAGCAAATCAGCACTTCACAAATGATGGTACTACACGCCTTGCTGCTCGTATCTGGGTACGAGGGCTCTTTACTTTTTTGTTCACTTTCTTTTTCCAAGGAGACAACTGTTTCTCACACCTCGTTCAGGTTTGCAAATTGTACGATTGACGTAAAATCTCCAACAATTCCTACCTTCCGGTGGTCATGTCTCAGTCCAAACCGCTCATCAAGGACGGCGTCACTGTCTGCCTTCTCAAGTGTCAATCATTAAGTGGGCGGTTACCTTGGCTTTTCCTGTCGCAAAACTGAGACAAGCCATTCCGAGATCAAGGCAGATTCTTTAACGAGCTCTGCAAGAGTCAACAGCGGACCAATTCTAACCGGATTTCTCGAGCAAGCTCACAAGGTCAAAGCACATCTGACATGCTTCTACTTGCATACCCATGAGTAGGTATCTACCAAAATTCCGAGCAGAGACGGTCTCAAAGGGCGCAGAACAAAGCAATATGCGTGGAGTGAAGGGAGTGACGGAGAGTGGTCCGACCAATCATAAACCATGATGATACCCCAGAAAATTGACTAGGAATACAGAGTGAGTCAGTTGGGGTGCAAGGGCGAACCTGCGATACCGGTAGGTTTGTCGCCTCTTTGCACGTAAAAATCAACAGCAAGGTCTCTTGTCAATAAAAGAGATTTTTAAAAGTGGGAATGACTCACGGATGAAAGGGCTGGACTTGTTTAAAAAGATCCTGCCCGTCACTTATCTCGAGTTTTTACATCCTTAACCCAATATCCTCTGAAGAAGTCATCCAATCCACCTACAAGTCCCGAAATCAATTCGAAACCACCATCATGACTAAGGAGTCTAAAGGTCGCGTTTGCCTGTAAGTGACTCAATTGCTTCAATTGTCCCAATCCCCGGCGATCTGTTGCTGACTTTTATCTCCTTCTAAGAGCCTACTCCGGTGGGCTTGACACCTCCACTGTAAGTGAACCCCAAGCCGAGCTCAGCGCGAGCTTCCCACTTCCCGCTTCCATGTCTCGTTCTTTTCCGTGAGCTCTACCAAGTTGTGAGCTAGTACGACAAGTAAAAAAGACGAGACATGGGTCTCTGCCAAACGAAAATTGGCCTTTGACCAAACTCACATGCTGATTTCGACTTCTTGGCAGATTCTGGTCTGGCTTCTGCAGCAAGGCTACCAGGTTGTCTGCTATCTTGGTGATGTCGGCCAGGAGGAGGGTATGTGCTTGTCTTCGTCACAATTAGCCAATATGATATTGACTGTCTTGCCTACCAGACTTCGCCGCCGTCGAAGCAAAGGCTCTAAAGGTCAGCTCTTAACTCCCACCCTTTTCCCTCATCGCATTCGCTTCCCTCCATTGCTTGCCAATGGGTATACCACAACAGCCCTGCTTCTCCCAAGATACCGCCAAATCAACACTACGCCTCATGCGTCAGGGTTCAATATACTAACCTTCGCCCAGCTCGGCGCCGAGGCTTTCGTCTGCGCTGATCTTGTGCGTGAGCTCGTTGAGGAAACCCTCCGTGCAGCGATCGCCTGCAACAGTAGTTTCGAGGAACGGTACCTTCTAGGAACGGCCCTCAGCCGACCTATTATCGCACGAGGTATGGTTCGCGCTGCAGAAAGCTACAACTGCCAGTTCCTTAGCCATGGTTGTACCGGAAAGGGTGTAAGTATTCTACAAGTCTGGTGATGGGATCTAACTAGTTACTGACCGGTTCGCAGAACGAGTAAGTTATGAGAATCCATGAACTCAGAAGGACTAGGCCCTAACGAATCTTAGCCAAGTTCGATTTGAACTTGCCTTCATGTCGCTAAACCCCTCCCTGGAGATCATTGCACCATGGCGATTGCCAGAGTTCATTTCGCGTTTCCAGTCAGTATAGCCTGTTGACTTTCCAATCAGCTTTTGTCCGCATAGCAGATACTGACTTATTTCAGGGGTCGCAATGATCTTTTGAAGTTCGCTGATGAAAACAACATTCCTGTCTCCTCAAGCCCCAAGGCCCCCTGGAGCATGGATGACGTTAGTATACCCCAAGAACAGCGTTGCCTTTATTGGCTTCCTTCCAATCTCCAACACTAAGCTTTTTGCTAACTGTTCTCGATCCAGAACATCATTCACGTAAGTGATAGTGGAGATGCTCTCCGTACCTGTTAACTTTTCCAAGCGAAGCTACCTATTGCATGCGTTTGCGTCTTTCGAGGCGGCTTGAAACTCATGCTAGGAACCTTTTTCTAGACTTTGGAGCATGTTGGCTAACATTAGCACTGCAGTGCTCATACGAAGCAGGCATTCTAGTAAGTAACAAAGTGACATTCCCATTTCTCTGAACGGCTGAGGCAGAGCAATCTACCGCGCGTCTTTGGTCCACGCCCAACGGCCTCCCCTTTTCCTTCGACTCAACACTAGGATCGCCGCAGGAAGAGCGCTGACAATGAGGCGCAACAGGAGAAAACTAACGAAACGCCCCCTGAATCGCTTTGGACGCGAACGTTGTCTATCGACCAGACTCCGAACAAGCCTCAGGAGTTTGCTATTCACTTCGAGAAGGGGTATGTTAACCCAGGGCCTACAGCACTTCTAGATGACTGAGCTTGTTTAGTATCATTACCAAGGTGGTAAACGGTGACCAAGAAGTCACTGATTCGGTGGAGTCGTTCAAGCTCTTGAACAAGATTGGCCATGACCACGGTATTGGCCGTGTTGATGTAAGTAAACTTATCTTTCTGGACTCCTTGTTAATTACTGACTTTTTGTAGATCGTTGAGAACCGTACGTATATTTATAGCTGTCTTCTTCTCTCCCCGTGCTCTCGGGAGTAAGTGGAGGGTAGGCCGTACCTCACGCCTCCCTCTTGGGCTTAATTCTCCAGTTGGACCAGATTAAAATCTTTATCATTGAGTAACTGATCATTTGCTAATGAAATCTCCAGGATTCATTGGATTGAAGAGCCGAGGTACGTAACCTATGAATTCCGTGCTTGACTACAGCTTGTATTAACAATATTCATAGGATGTTATGAGTACGTGATTCCGGCTTCTACGCCTCCCCTCTGCCCAAACCCGGTACCACTGGCTTGCAGTCGTTAGATCTACGCTGTATCTGCATCACGGGAAACCTTTGAATCGGAATCTCTCTCTAAGCAAAGTCGCTAACATTTTCTCCACCCACAGCACTCCCGGATTGACAAGTAAGCTAGTATTCTCGAGTGACTCTTGCAACCAACGCATGTGCTGACTGAACAGTTGCTCGTCTTGCTCATATTGACCTTGAAGGTCTTGTGATGGATGGGCGAGTCCGTGAACTCCGTGACCAGTTCGTCAGCCTGAGCTGGTCTCGACAACTATACAACGGCATGTAGTAAGTCGCCTTCTTTTCCATCTCTGGCTTGGACTTGACTAATCCTCCGTTATAGCTTCAGCCCTGAGCGCGAATTCGTAAGTGACCTGGCTTGGTTCTCAAAGTTTTAGCGTGCTGACGAAGGGACAGACCGAGGCCTCGCTCTGGTTCTCCCAACAAAACGTTACAGGAGTTGTTCGGTTGGCTGCTTACAAGGGCCAGGTAAGAAGCAGAATTTCTAAACATGTCATACAAGAAGCTAATATTTGTAATTTTAGACCACCGTTCTGGGCCGTTATAGCGACGCCTCAAACCTGTACTCCGAGGAGGACGCATCCATGGATTCCCTTGAGGGCTTCTCGCCCCTTGACACGACTGGTTTCATCGCTATCCAGGCTATCCGACTCAAGAAGTATGGTGAGCAGAAGATCAAGGATGGCAAGCCCCTCAGCAAGCCTGTCAGCAAGCAGGCATAAGCTGCACACCTCAGCTTTTGCTATGGTTTCTAGGTGCAAGGTCCTGGAAACGGCAGTTGAATTGGTGAACCCGGGAATCCAATGGGACGGGGCAATGTAATCTAGACAAAATGTAATTCTTTCTCCACAATGGCTATGCTTGCATCGGCAACCGGATCTCTTCCATCTCGATCCGCTAGTCGTATAGAGTGAAGAGGACAGAAGAGTACTATGTACGCTCGAATTCTGGCTACACCTAACTCTATATGGCCAGGCTCAAGGATCACATCACATGTGGAGAAATGGTTGGCGTTTTATGTTGAGGAGGGAAAATGCGAAGAGCTTGAGTCGCTTCTTCAGAATCATTGCGATGGAGTAGATTTTCGGCTTCACCCAATAGTGTCCAAATCGAATTAAAATCCGAAGCCGTCAGATGCACGTAACGGAATCTTTTCGGGCTCTTTCTCTTTCTCTTTTCTGTTCTTCTTTTTGTTCTTCTTCGCCCCAACAGCACTCCCTAGTGCCTGATGCCTGGCTCACTTTTGAGGTACTAGTGGGGCAGGTGACCCCAGCTCGAGAACAAACAGCGCATTTTCCAGCGCAAGCCTAGTACGAATACGTGGTAAAAGTACGTGGAAAAGTACCAGCGCCGGAGGCCGGAGCCATCCACGGCAAGAACCGACATATTCCGCCTCTCTTTCTTCGCGGCTGCGCTTCGAAACCATTCCCTTCTCGCCTCTCGCCTCTCGCTTCCCCCTTCTCGCTTCTCTCCTCTCCCACCTAACACATATACGCTCACTCTGCTTTGAGGGATTCTCTCCCACAGACACGCCGAACTCCGCGTGCAATGCGCCGTCGTAACTCCTCCTTACACCCGTTGCGGACTTGATCACAATAGCGCCGGCAATCCCGCATTCCCGCATTCTCCATCGGCGTCGGAGCGATCCAAAACCCGACTGTGCCTTAACTCCGGCTCGCCGACGAGCTGGTGCACTCGAACCTACGACAAAGGAGGAAACCGAGGCGTCATCCATTGGCATACCTGGCAACCTGGCAGCCTGACAGCGCCTCCCTATCATTTTAATCGGCGGCCTGGGGCTTCATAAGCGCCCCGGCCCCCGTCGACTGCGACAGGCATGCTCAAGCTTCATTCTTCATCCGCGGCGCTGCATATTTCGCGTCTTGCTCTCGCCGCCTCGATCCCCGCCACCAGCTGCAACATGTCTACCACCGACGGCACCGTTCGTCCGCCGTCCTCGCGCGCCGCTGACCACGCCGACGAGTACAAGCAGCAGCCGGTTGCTCGCCCTGCCGCTGCCTTCTTTCCTCTTGGTTATAAGGACGCCGCATACCAATGGGTAAGTCCTCGCCAGCCATGGGTCGGATAACCTCAAACTAACGACTTCTCAACAGTGGTCCAACCTAACCCCTCAGGCCGTCGAGCACAATGTCCTTAAGCTTATGCCGTTCCTAAAGGAAGCCACCGATAGCATCACAAACCCCAACGCCTCAGACAAGCCCGATCCCTACGGAACCCGAATATGGCGCCGATCCATGGTCCAACTCTCAGGCAAGGACCGCGCCCTCAACGAGGTGTCGGTAGAAAGAGTCGGCGAAGAAGCTGAAGAAACGCTCGTCATGGTTCACGGCTACGGCGCTGGTCTGGGCTTCTTCTACAAGAACTTTGAGCCTCTTTCGCGTGTTCGGGGCTTGAAATTGTATGCTCTAGACATGCTGGGCATGGGCAACTCGACCCGACCCCCTTTCAAGATCCACGCCAAAAAGAAGGAGGACCAAGTAATCGAAGCCGAGAGCTGGTTCATCGATGCCCTGGAAGAGTGGCGCAAGGCCCGCAAGATCGAGAGATTTACACTGCTGGGACACTCGCTCGGCGGATACTTGGCAGTCTCGTATGCCATCAAGTACCCAGGACACTTGAAGAAGCTCATTTTGGCTTCTCCCGTTGGAATCCCCGAGGACCCGTACGCCGTCAACGCCGCTATGCCCGAGCCCCAAGAGTCGACCCTGCAGAGCGAGTTCACTCAGGATCAGCAGGCTACCACCGAGGCCGCCAGCACACTCGCCAAGCACAAGCCCGCCCACGTCGTCATCAAGCGCCCTCTCCCGAGCTGGTTCGTTTGGCTATGGGACGCCAACATCTCCCCCTTCAGCATCGTGCGATTGACCGGCCCATTGGGCCCCAGATTCGTCTCTGGATGGAGTTCTCGAAGATTCAACCACCTGCCTCCCAACGAGTCTCAGGCTCTACACGACTACTCCTTCTCCATCTTCAAGCAAAAGGGCAGCGGCGAATATGCGCTCGCGTACATTCTCGCTCCCGGCGCCTACGCTCGCCGACCAGTCATCAACCGCATCCACGAAGTTGGCCGACAGACCATCCCCCAGTCGGATAACGCCCAGGCTCTCAAGGAGACGGGTATCCCAATCGTCTTCATGTACGGCGAAAACGACTGGATGGATGTTGCCGGTGGTCTCGCTGCTAAGGAGAAGCTGAACGCAGCTAAGCGACAAGCCCTGCTCAACGGCACAGAAGAGGAGAAACGACGCGAGAATGGCAGCACCAAGGTCGTCCTCATTCCCAAGGCTGGTCACCACTTATACCTCGACAACCCAGACGAGTTTAACGACACGATACTCAAAGAGCTGGAGGAGACCAGGGAGTCCGAAAGGCGGCTGCGCGCTTTATAGACAGGCGCGTATTGAACCCTCCCAGCACCTCAACGGCGTTCGGGGAGGGCAGAGCGAAGGGAGAAGAGAAAACGGGTCTTATTTGAACGGCGTTGAACGGAGAATGGCAGAAAGCCAGCATGCGGTTGTTCGTGTGTCCCAGCACCTTAACGTGCAGGGACAGGAGACTCAGCCGCCACGACGCATGAAAGGGGGACATCCAAGGAGTTAATAGGTTTGTGAGCTGTACTTTATCGCGCATTAGACTTGGATATACATTGTCCTAGAATCAACATTACATTATGGATGTTAGACCGGGATGAAAACATCAATCATCATCACTTCATCTACTATTCCCTTAATATGCTGATATAACACACTGAAATAATGCTTTTGGAAACGTTGTGGAAAGATCCACAACGTCGATAACCCCGAGGTAATATTCAAACCAAAGACAGGCACTCTTGTTTTTGACATTGCGAGGTAGGAGTTCGTTTAAACATGACTTCGAGTTTATAGGGTTCACTACGTTTATTCGTTAAGTCTAACCAAAGCTAACATCTAAGCATTGTTGCCTTTCTTGTTCTTCAACACAGAACCATACTGTCCACCCTGGGTATTGCCATCTGAATTCTTCTTCCCCTTCTGCACTGCATCTTGCCCGCAAGCTGCGTGTTGTTGCTGCGCCAAGACACGAAACTCCCAAGAAACACCATACGAGTAAAAGAAAAAAAGAAAAATGCAATGTGCTACACTCATGTTTCCTCGAGTGTGCGTTGTTGTTTTACAGGTTGATCAAGTCGATCTCTGAGAAGTCTGGCGGGGCCTTGCCGTAGACGACACGGACCTTGCTGTCGAGCGCCGTACCCTCGTTGCTGATCCAGACATGCTCGCTGTATTTCTGGGTCCGACGAATCTCATCGTCACTCACGCCGAGGTCGTCGCGAGGAATCCAGACCGTTGGTCGGCGGGCGCGGAGGGCCTCGTGTTGGAAGGCGTGTCGGGTGAGCAAGTCTCTCTCCTCAGGGGTAAGATCCTCGATTTCGTCGTGGATTCCTCCGTAGAGCGCCTCTCCTATGGCACGTTGAGCCTCCAGATCCTTCTGGCGCTGGGTTTGTCGATATTGGGATGCTCTTCGACTCTTGTCCTTGGTCGCGTTCCTCCCTGCCAGCCTACGGAGCTGGTTGCCTCCACCTTTCGCCCACGCCCCGACTTGTTTGACTGGGCGTCGGATCGAACCAAACCGTTCCAGCTCGATGGCCTGGTTGCCACCCAGCTGGTTTGCCTTCTCTCTAATAATAGCCTCATTATCATCGTCATCCGAGTGTTCGTCATCGTCAAGAAGACCAAGGCGTTGGTCCTGGGCGCGCTGGAACGCTTCATCACGGATCACTGCTTCATCCTCAAATGTCACCGGTAGGTAACGGAAGAGCGGTGCGAATGACATGTTGAGCAGGATCTGGTAGATGATGGTCAAGATAAGTACCACAATCATGGTGATGCCGTGGGCTGTGCAGACATTCGTCCCCTTTTCGTTTTCAACGAGGAAGAACAGGCCTGCCATGCAAAGCTCCATAACGTAGATTCCGGTAAATGTCTGGTTGATTGCCCTAGGGTACAAGACACCACCGGTATCGTTTTCGAATCGTGTCACGTAAAGCATTGCGTACCGCTGGGCGACCCACAAAAGACCGAAGGTGATGATGGCGAAGACGGAAATGAGAGGTGCAATGACGCAGTAAACCAGCCCAATACAAGCGAAGTTGGTGTAAATCGGGAAGAATGCGCCCCATCGAACCTGGTTAAGCTTCGTGTTGCGAGACCACTTGTTGCGTGCGGTGCTGTCGAGGATACGAGCAATAACGTACCACATGATGAGAGCACCGATCTGGAGGAGGGTACCAGAACTCGTGGACATGGCCTGTAGAATCATGTAAGAGAAGAAGTAGTTGGCCGCCTTGGGTAAGTTTTCTGCTAGAAGATTGAGGACATCCTGGGCCGTCTGTAGCTTCTGGATGTTGTCTATCAGGGCGTCTAACGACGCTGCGAAGAAGGATGCGATCGACACGATGAGGAAGACCTGAATGAACAGGAAGGCGAAATAGAAGACCTGGACGAATTCGACTTTCTGGGATCCAGTCTTGGCGCCCTTGACTCCAGCGAGGAAGTCAAGAATGTGGGGGATGAGGAAAAGTAGCAGCCCAAGGACAATAGCGGGCAGAACACCAGCAATTGCCTTGGCAGCGTTTTCGAGAACAGAGTTGTCCTTGACAAAGGAAAGCCATTCATTTTCCTGAATAAGGGTGTCCAGCTGGCTCAGGGCTGCCGTCCATGCCACGGGGATAGCCCACAAGAAAATCATTGCGGAGACGATGGCAGTAACAATGGCCGTTCGCAACCATTCCTGCCACCACGTGAAGGCCATGTTATCCCAGATGACATCCTTGGGAGATATTTCGTTCATTCGGGGTGCCATTTGCTTCGGGACATGATGGATAACGCTCTGGCAGGCCATGTGGGCAGCGACTTGGTGATTGAATTGGACGAAAGCCGAGTTCATCAATGCAAACCGCTCGGGGTGCTTCTGGTCCTCCTCGATCTCAACATTGAGGCGAGCCAACTCCTCACGGCACCAGAAGATAGTGTCGACCTTCTTACCGAACAGGAATCCCGGGAGCCAACTGACCCCGAACCAAGGGAGGCGATGGGTTGGGCGGTCTTTCTTCTTAAGGTACTTCTCCCATTCTGCGGGCTCCTCGTCCTCTTTGTATTCGGTGTCGAAAGCTGGGGGGTATTCGGGGAGTGCCTCATCCTCCGGCTTCATAAATGGGAGAGCGTACTTCAACCTTTGCCAAAAAGGCTTAGTCTCGGTGGTCTTGCGACTGGCTGGCGCAGGACCCTGCGGAATAGGAGACGCATAACTGCCCGGCGGGGGCTTCCAGAATTGCCACCACTTGACCTCCTCAAGGTCGTAAAGTTCATCAGAGTGGACGGTTCGAACAGTATTGCCTACTGGGGCGGTGGGCTCTTGGGGTTTCTTTGGCTGAATCTCCGTCGTGGAATCTGCTGAAAGTCTCGAGGTGTTTCGAGACTGTGTGTTTTGATTGCGTAATGTGTCAGACGCTGAAGGCCGGGGGAACTCTTCTGTATCAGGTGAGTTTAGATAGCGGTCGGATCCACGAGATGGAGCGCGGTCGTTTGTCTCGTTAAGACCCAAGAATCCATTCGTTGTCTCCAGAGTGTCCTCTACGCCGTTGCCAGCCTTCATGACGACTCCTTTGATATTACGGCCAACTCTTGACAGAGGGTCACCGATAAAAGGCATTTTGAAGCCCCCTTTCCTCTCATCCTCCCGGTGGTCGTCTGTACCATCTTCGAGAACTTCATATCGAGACTCGCGAATTCCGGCATCCACAGAATGGGGCACTTCATGGTTGTCTCCGGCGTTCTTACCCTCGGCGCTTTCAGCCATCCTCTTGGCTTCTTCGTCTTCCTGGGCACCACGGGCCGCTTTTTCCTGCTTGCTTAGAGCACCAAGCTTCATCATTTTGCGTTGCTTCTTTTCTTCAGCATTCCTTTGCTTGAGCTGTGCTTTCTTTGCAGATTTGATCAGGTCTGTCTCGGCCGACTCGAGCTGTATGTGGATCTTGTTTCGGATCCCGATCTTCTCGAGCAGTTTAGACAGGTCTCGGTTCAGCCAAATGTTTCTTATGCCGCCAGGGAAGACGTCGAAGAGGCCCCTGAGGCCCTCTTCGCTGAGCCACTTCGATGGAATGGAGTTGACGAGTACGGTTGTGGCTGAGGCTCGAAGTCGGTGCTCGGCACTGGTGAGGTAATCTTGTCGAACCTTGATATAAACTCGAAGTTCGAAAAAGAAAACGCCACAGACCCATATGACAACGAGGATGGCCATAAGCAAATGTGCATCATACCGGCTGGTGTGTTTGGGGCTAACGTTTCCCCACGCTAAGGTATCGAGGCCAGTTGGTTGGGAAGAATTTCTCTTGGAATCGTCATCTTTGATGTCGACTTGATGACCTCTTCCGTCGACGTAGTTGAGGGGAATCAGGATCGGCATGACAATAGCGCAGATGGGAATAAAGATGATCAAGAGTGTCCTCAAGTATCGAAGAAAGAAGTAGGCATCGAGACCGCACTTGTTGATGATTTCGCGATCGCTGAATTTCCAAAGCGTCTTCAACATTCCCAAGGGTGTCCTGGGAGGGGGTTCGGTTCGCTCGCGTTCAGGAACCAAGTAGGTCTTGGGTTTGCTAGAAAATGTGTCAGTTTTGCGCATTCGAGAGGGTGGGTGGCTTGGACATACAAGATTCGAGCCAACTTGTTCCGAAGGAAAAGGAAGAGCAAGACCTGGACGGCAAAGACGACCATGGCAACACCCAAAGCCGTGAGGAAACTCACGATGCCGATTCCCCGGTCTTCTTCGGTAGCATCGGCGGTGGTGGTGGTGGCGGCAGCGGCCGAAGACGTCGAGGTAGGTGTTCTGAATTCGGATTCTGTATCAGAGCCGCTGAGGGTGGCTGAGGCCGTGAGGGTCGAGGAGAGGACAGAGGCAGTAGAGCTGATGATGGACGACAGGGTATCAGTCAACGACTCGGCCGTCGACTCGGCCGTCTCGGTGCTGGAAGCCATGGCTGCTGTTTCTGCGCTGTTCGGGTCGTTGAAACGTGTAGGAGGAGGAGGAGGAGGAGAGGGAAAGCCCCGTGTGGGCGAGGGGGGCGACTAGACGCTCGAGAGGTAGTGGTAGTGGTATTTTTTCCAAAGAAGACAGTAAAAGATGTTGCAAAGAATCAGCGACGGTCAGAAAGCACCATCACAGCGAAGTTGCAGACTAATCACAAGGTATCTAGAGCAGAATCATTTTTGAACAATGGAAGGTTCGAAGCGAGACGGTGGAGGTTTGGGTTATAATTGCTGTTAGATACAACATCCCTGGGCGCCCGTCGCGTCATGGCTCGAGCCCCTGCAGGTCGCTTCGGCCTGGCAGTGGCTTGGGCAGTAGCCTTTGGAGGCCTGGACTCTGAATTCGCCCGCTGAATGGCTCCTGTCGGCGAGTCGGCAGCAGCCTTTCAGGGCAGCCCCTCCCGGACCCCACTATGCCCCAAACGCTCGCCCAAAACTGGGCATCGGGGCCCTGTAGAGGGCGCTACACAGGATCCATGACATCAGAGGCTTCATCGCAATCATTGGCCACGGCCGGCGACGAAACAGGCCCTTGTGCCTGGAACCCTGCCTGCGCTGTGACGTCTGTTGGCTGTCGATGGCTCGCAGCGAGCTCCGCCAACCGCCCTTTGGCGCCTACGAGACAAAATAGAACAGTGGCTAATGAACCCGCGCGCTTCCACAGTCTTTGTCTGAGAATAGGAATAGAAATGGGGATTCTGTTGTTTGATGAGAGCTAGGATCAAGCTCTCATCCTTCCTTTGACAAGCATCTTTCTCGCGGCGATCCTTTGTTTGGGTCTTCTCCTGTAGCTCTTTGGGCTGCCAAGCGGTAGCATTCATCTCGCCGAATAACTTGGCTAATGACAGGCGACCCCCCAACCGGGGAATGTGTCGACCAGGATCACTCCCGCGCAGACGCAGATTATTGGTGCGATGGAGGCTATGATGTCGTTCCTCACATTGCCCACGAACCCTGAAGTCTGGCCTCTGACCTCTCCCTTCTGGCGATCTTTTTGCCTTTGTCCAACCCGGCATTTGGTGGCTCAGAACAAATTCCAGCTGGCATCGAAAACGTCATGGTCAACCTGGAAATCTAAACGTCAAAGCCCACACGAGCACTAACCTTAAAACCACCAATGTTAAACCCCCTAAGCGTAGCCTGCCCTTTTGTTTCATGTCCTTTGCGGGCCGCACAACCAGACGAAATAGGCTTGTTTTGAGCGACATGTTTGCCATCTGAAACTTGGCCATAGCACCATCCACGATTGGCATCCGGTCCATCACATTATAGCTACGTACAAGCCTGCACACCATCTTGCACAGCCCCAAGCAGTCCACGCTCGCAATGCCAGCTCAGCAAATGACTCCACACTGGGATCATCTAGTCGGGCTATCTCTGGATACTTTGGAGCAGGGGTGACAGAGAAATCAATAGTGATTGCCCTCATCACGATCATAAAGCAATCAACCAGCTGGTTATAGCTAATCAACTAGAATCACAGTATTCGTATAAGCTGTTAGCACTCCTCTAAGGTGTCGGGTTTTAGCTTGTAGGGCTTCTTTTTGTTCATCCTTCTTGCAGAGTTGTCGAATGCCAGATGTCTAGAAAACAAACTTCAACGAGTCAGGGAGTTCGAGTACCAGTTTAAGTACCATATGCGGACTTGCTTGGTATGTGGCACATTCGCTAATCGAAACTCGTTCCGAAGCGCTTGAGTGGATTTACGACTCCTCGATAATCAGGGACGTCATGAGGCTCAATGTGTCTCGTGTAAAGCCTGAATCGCATTCTTTCGGCTACGCTACCCTGGAGTACAAAAAAGATACGTAGGAAGCCAGGGCTATGAAGCGGAATCAATAGCCAAGGGCCAATAATGGCGGAAAGGCGAACCTGATTGATCTGCATTACCCTTTATGGAAGGTGGGTGTGGTCCGTCGTGGTGGGATGGTGTGTGGTTGTGTGCATGCGCTCTCTCAGGGATGTCATGCCAAGTCATCGGATGGTAAGTGGCTTGCTCAAACCCATATCATCAAATTATGCTCCTAGTGAAGACCGAGTAAACGAACAGCCGTCTTTTGATTGCCAGTTCGGTGCCAGTGATGATACAAGTCATCAAATTCCATTATCATCATGTACGCCAATAATATCACCAGCTGAGTCCCAGCAACTGACCACAATTTGGCAAATCCGCGACGAGAGATTAGGACCAAAGGTACTTAGAGATAGTCTATGTTCATATATATATAGCCAGCTAGCTAGTCTATCGAGAACAGGTGCCCCTAGTACTTGTAACTGATCCTCACCATTGATTTAGGCATAGGACAAAAATGATACAAACAGCATAGCTCGTTTCAATGAGTGCACACTGCACTGCAACTGTAGAAGCGTTGGGTAATAAGGGAACTGCTCTGTTCGTTCCCTGTGCTAAGCTTTGACATTCTTCGCCGACATCGTAAATTCTTGGGGCATATGTGAGCCATGAATCGATGAAATTACATATGCTGGTGAGTGTCTGAACCACCAGGGACCAACAAAACAGGGAACGGGATGCCAAAGCTACCCTTATTGAGGTGAATACAAATATCTCGAGGGCCCTTAATGCCCGGATGAGTACCTGACCTCGACAAACACTGCGGATAATCTCGTCGTTTCTGGAACCCCTGAGCGGTTGGAATGAAGTTCATAACCGATCTCTCTCCTGGGTACACGAGCCTCTTTACTGCTGTGTTCCTATTATCGCACATTGACGGAACTTGAGTTGGGATTTTCGAAATTCGAAGAAAAGAACGAAGTGGTCGTAATTCTGCACCTACCGATATGCTCTTGTATTGAGTATTTTGGTTCCTGCTGCAGCTTACTCTAATGATCCCGCCACAGACATCGCCCCTATCGAATCACTTTTGAAGCACTATGCACACGCATAACATAGTATTTGATGATACAACTTAGGTAAAGGTGCCGTTTTACCTGGTGCTAGTCAGAGACATAATGAAGGTCTTTTGTGTCCTTGTGCGATGCCGCAACCATGATGGCTGGGGTACAATGACAGCGGCTAATTTCCTACGCAACCGATTGGATATTTTGCCTCGACAATACGGAATAAAATGAAAGAACCGTGAACAATGTTCGGGTGTCACCCAGCTTCTTTTATTCATGTGCCGGGCATTGCTGCCGAATCAATTGAGGCGATTTCCATTTGGTTACCCCGAGCTTCGTTGCGTAGTCGTCAACCGCTAGACTGGGACTACGCGAATTCTGTGTCCACCCCCAATTGCCGTGTGCTTTGCCGGCCCCAAGGAACTCACATATGCCTCCTCATCCTGCATAGAGCAACCAGTTATCGGCTTAATCCCGCTCGTCCCCCACATCCCATCTTCACAATCCCTGAGTAACCATGATGGTTCCCCGCATTACGCATCATCCTCGTCTTTAAAAAGTGAAGTAAGATACCCAATTCGGTTGACCTTACAGACATTATTCTCCTCAACAAAGCCAATTGCCAGGGCCGTTATATCTCAACGATCCTGATTTTCTGTCTAATTTCTTCGAATTCTTTCTCCAAAACAGTCAAGTCAACATGGGTGACATTCGAGACTTGCACATTGCCATCATGGGCTCTGGCATGGGTGGCCTCGGAACCGCATTGGCACTTGCTAAGAAAGGCTTCAAGAAAATTGATGTCTACGAGACTGCTAGCAACCTCGGATTCGTTGGAGCAGGGATTCAGATGGCCCCTAATATGGGAAGAATCCTAGACAAGTTGGGCTGTTGGACGGAAATCGAGAGAGAGTCGACGTGCGTTACGGGGAGTAGTATCCGACGTACGAACTAGGCTGTCTTGCGCACTCCTACGGATGGCTGACTATCGATAGAGGGCGCCACCAATGTTGAACTCGCACATGTCGACATGCCGGACATCAAGGCCAAATACGGGTACTCGCATTGCTGTGGCCACAGGTCTTCCTTAGCAGGCCACATGTTCGAGGCCTGCAAGAAGGAAAGCAGCATCAAATTCCACCTCTCCACTTCACTGACGGACATTACGAGTTTCTCACCCCGAGTCTCTTTCACCTTGCAGCCGCGGGATTCGGAGCCTTACATAGGCTATGCCGATATTCTGCTGGGTTGCGATGGCATCAAGAGCGTGACTCGGGCAAAGCTTCTCCAACAAGTCGGAGCCAGTCCCGAGGAGGCCGAGACCGGACAAGCTGCCTACCGCATCATGCTGAAGCGTGAAGACATGGCTCATGACCCGGATTTGCTTGCGCTGATTGAAAGTGACGAGGTCGTGAGGTGGGTTGGCGAGAAGCGGCACATTATTGCTTATTCTATCGATAATAAGTCTCTGTACAACCTCTCCACTGTCCAGCCCGACGAGAATTTTGCCACCGCTCCTTCAGTCACATACACGACCAAGGGATCGAAAAAGGTGATGCTAGAGGTCTTTGAGAGCTTCTGCCCCCTTGTCCAGAAGATGCTTAATCTCGTTCCGGAGGGAGAGGTCTGCGAGTGGAAGCTCAGGATGTACAAGCCACTGCCGACCTGGACGCATGGAAGCGTTGCCTTAGCAGGAGATGCGTGTCATCCAACACTCCCTCACCTGAGCCAAGGCGCCGCCATGGCCATTGAGGATGGTGCGACCATCGCCGAGGTGCTGTCGCGAGCTCCTGATACCAAACCGGAGACGATAGCAAAGTGTCTCAAAGTGTACGAGATGTCCCGCAAGGAGTGGACTGCGAACCTTGTACAGATGGCCTATATGTCTGGGCGGACGTTGCACTTGGGCGAGGGCAAGGCCAAGGAGGAAAGGGACAGGATGTTCCAGGAACACAAAACCAACGGCTCAGTTCCGGACAAGTGGACTTCGCCAGACGTGCAGAAGATGATTTACTCCAATGACTGCGTCAAAAAGGTAAACGCAGAGTTTGAAACATTCTATGCACGCCTTTGAGGGTAGAATTCACTGTGTCACGACGCCTATGTCAACGGATGCAAGAGGATACGAGGTCCAAGGGTGAATATTAATATAGGTACTTTGATACAAAAGAACGCAAGATGTAGTTCGTTGCAATGCCTAGTCCACGCATATATAAGCAAAGAAGGATACCCTTTAACGCCAGACGAGTTCCAAATTCATGACGAACATCCTCTGTAGGACTTGTTCCATCATGCGCCGCGTTGCGCATCACCCTCCAGTGCGCTTCCCCTCGCCAGGTATTGGTATGTGGCCCGACATCATGACCAGGCCGAGTACTGGTTCAGAAACCTCGGAAGCCCGATGGGTTTTCATCCCAGTTATCCATTTCGATTCATCGGGCGTTTAGAAGAGGCAGTCCAGACAGCAGCAGCATGCCAGACCGGCCAGCAGACCCGTCATCAGGCCGCCGGATTTCGATTCGTTCTGCTGAGGATAGTAGCCTTGGGGAGGACCCCCTTGAGGCGGACCATAGGAGCCTTGCTGAGGAGGATAGCCTTGTTGAGGATAGCCACCCTGCTGAGGAGGAAAGCCGCCTTGCTGGGGAGGGTAGCCGCCTTGTTGCTGGTTGTAACCCATCTGGGGTGGTGGTTGCTGGTAATAGCCTTGCTGACCCTGCTGGCCCTGCTGGTATGGATCTTGGTAGCCACCGTACGCAGCCTGCGGGGGTGCGGGAGGTTGTCCATAGGACGGGGGTTCGTCTTGCTTGTAGGCCATCGCGATGGTTTCCGGGCGGATATTAAGGGGATGGGGCGTCTTGTTCGGGCGCGCGCGACGGCAAGGGATCGATTAGAGTAATTGGAGTTTGAGAAAAGCGATAGAAACCGGTCGGTTCGATAAAAGGAGAGAAGGAAGCAAAAATATAAAGAACGCGAGGGACGGGCTCTCAATGTAGGTCGGAGGTATCGCACCAAGTTAATTGTCGGGTGCCAAACTCACGTCTGTCTCACATGGCCCCCTTGAGCGCCACAGGACTGCGTCGCGCATTACGTGGACGGGATTGGTGTGGCATCCACTGCGCCACGCTTGGCTCTCCCCAACGCCGGCGCCAAACCACTTGGCAGTTGGCGGGCTCCTCTGATTTTCCGACCCGAAGACGGATGCCCAACATGCTCTCAGTCATTATGATTTGAAATCAGCGCAGTTCAAAATGGCTCTGTCCTGTGACAGCTCAAAGACTTTCGGATTCGCGATGCCAGATTTTTGATTCGAAACACAGCCTCATACGTCAAGTCAACGCCACTGCCCCGGATGCGGCCGTATTCCACACTTCGCCACACTTCTGAACCCTCATTCGTTTCCAACGTGCAGAATACATCCAACACACCGTACTCTTTTTTGCCGCCGGACCCGGGGAGCCAGTGGGAATGAGTAAGACGTATTCTTAGATATGTAATCCTAAAATATACTGCCTCCAGTTGTCTCGCACTCTCTCAGGATCCTCGCAGTCATCAAATTCGAAGGACAGGAACTGTACATATCTTATAATCACGTGACCAGCACCCGTGGCTTGCCCGTCAAGCCTCTGTGGCTTAACTCTTGCCCCACCACTGACAACCGCCGCACCACGAAAAAGTGATTAAATTCATCCATCGACGAGAAACCCCACGATCACGACCGAACGCCCCTCCGAGCCGCGACGACAGCCTCACGCCGTACTAGAACGCCCTACGGATATCAAACGAGTCTCTCGGACACCGCTGATTCATCATGGCTACCGCAGCAGCGAACAAGCCCAAGTGAGTACGGCCTCGACCTGGGGATACGACCTCCTCTTTGACTGACCCCACCATCAAATAGGCACGACTGGGCCGACGACGACGACGGCATCGAGGAGACCACCGCCTCCACCGAGCTCCCTCCCCCTCAGACCATCGCCAACAAGGACGGCACGAAGACTATCATCACATACCGATACAATGATGACGGCCAGAAGGTCAAGACCACTCGCCGCGTCCGATACATCACCCACACCGAGACCGTGAACCCTCGAGTCGCCGACCGCAAATCGTGGCCCAAGTTCGGCCTGAGCGCCAACGACCCCCCGGGCCCTGCCGCCGATACCACCTCCGTAGCCGAGAACATCATCTTCCGACCCAGCGTCAACTGGCGCAAGGATGCCAAGGACGACGGCGGCGACTCGGCCTCCAAGGCCATGAAGGACAAGTTGAAGGACAAGCAAGTCAAGTGTCGTATCTGTAACGGAGAGCATTTCACAGCCAGATGTCCCTACAAGGACACCATGGCCCCTGTTGGAGAGCCTGTTGCCGGCGACGTTGCCGCTGGTATGGGCGACGAGCCCTCCGCTGGCAGCGCCGGAGCTGGCAAGAAGGGCTCGTATGTGCCCCCCGCCATGCGCGGCGGACCCGGAGGAGGAGCTGGCGAGCGGATGGGATCCAAGTTTGGCGAGCGGGACGACTTCGCCACGCTCCGTGTTACAAACGTGAGTGGCATACCCTGGTCGGCACTATGTCGCGCGAAACTAACTCATGAACCTAGGTCTCCGAGATGGCCGAGGAGGGAGAGCTGCGGGATATGTTCGAGCGCTTCGGTCGTGTTACCAGAGTATTCCTGGCCAAGGACCGAGAAACTGGCATGGCAAAGGGCTTTGCCTTCATCAGCTTTGCGGATCGTGGCGACGCCGTCAAGGCCGCAGCCAAGATGGATGGATTCGGTTTCAAGCATCTCATTCTCCGGGTGGAGTTTGCCAAAAAGGCCGCGTAGGCTGTTTCGTTATTGTCACGGGTTATTTAGGGGCACGGTAATGCACTGGTCGAGGATTTGCACCTCATGATTCAACGACTGTCTGTATATTGTTCCTGTGTTGACGAAATATTGGTGATGTTCTGCTTGGCTGTAAAGGTCGGTCATCTGAAATATGAATCAAGGGCGTATAGCCGTCTTGATATATATTTCCCACTTTCAATGGACGCGACGCAACGTCTAGAATCTCCAAAATAGGTGATTCGCAACGTAACGCTAATTCAAAGTTCTGTAGAAACCAACTTAGTGACCGAGTCATCGCGTGAGAGAAGTAATGGGGAGTGTCTTATTTGGAAGGGAGGTTGTGATCTATTGTGGTTTGAGATTAACTCAGCTCCAGAACACTGCCGAGTAAGTAAACTCGGGTCACACGAGGTGTTGCGTCTGTTATATGACAGCGAGTACAGTACACGTAGCTTTTAGCCATGACCTGGGTTAGAGTGATGTAGGGACAAGGCAGTAGACAGTGATTGTTTGTTTGACTTGCTGGTAGGTGTGTTTCGTGAAGAGCATCGTCCCTTGCCCCTAGACCTGGATCGCTCTGTGGTACGATCCTTCAGCCTTTGGACCAGGAAACAATTCTCGAGACGTTGACTCGGCAAAGCTCAACAAAAGATAAGGACCAGGTTGAATAGTTCCAGACCAGCTCCCTGCAGCTCTGGCCAAAAGGGAGAGCATCAAACCAGACCCCACCAGGAGGAGCGAAAGTTCTGGCTGAGAGCATGAAAGACACGAAGCGAGACGACTTTCTTACCTCGTTGGGGGATAGCTGTCCACCGCCCATTCGGCGTTAATGGCGAGGACGACTCTCTCTCCTTGTTGGCGCGGGAGATTACTTGCAGCAGGTCTTAGACGAATGAGGCCTCGCTGTCGTAGAAATCTGGACCAATCCCAACAAGGCGAGTTGAGGGCAATTACTGGAATATTCCGCGAGGAATTAATCACTCGTCCCAGACAAGGGCCTCCCTAACAAGTGCCTAAGTGCCCAAGTGTCATAAGTGACACCCCTAGTGGCAGCCAGAACCAGGGTCGAGTAGCAGGAAGAGTGCGAGCAGAAGATGGCGAGTTCTGGGCGTCGAGAGGACGTTACGTGAAGTCATTCTTGCTCTCAGCTGTCTATGGCTCATCTAGATGATGAATGGCGTCTTTAACTCGCCTGACACCCTGATTGGGGAGCTCCCAGCCACACCGACGGGAGGAAACTTCCATCACTAGAACTCTCTGTCAGTTGCTTTGGGGGGGAAAGTGAGAAGCATGTGATTGTGGCCCGGAGGGCTGTGGAAGTTAGTGGAATGAATCCAGCCACACGAGAGGCTCCCTGGCGACGGGCCCCACTAGGCCCCGAGTGTGGAGTAGCTCTCGGGGTACCTATCGGAAGACGGCCCTGAGGCCATGGCACCGTGACCGGCTGCAGACCCGTTCTGTAAGACTGCAACTCAGTGAAGTAGCGGGTAGAGTCGGCGGTATTCCCTTGCAGCCGTGGCGAGACATGCGCCGGAGGAGCTTGAGGCCACGAGAGGTGCGGGAGTGGAAGAGCGTTCCTGCGACTCTTTGCGGAGACAATTGGTGAGGCTAACAAGGACCACGAAGTATTGGGGCACACGACCAGCGGAGAGGGAGGTGGAATGCGAGCAAGTCGAGGCTATTTTGGCCGTCTCGTTTCGGGGCACCGCTGTAACGCTGTCGTGGTAGTGGACGTTGCTAGTGGACTCGGCGGCCGGCTACCGCAGTGCTGCCCCACGGTTTTGGGTAAGGCTTGGGGGGCGCCCCCATGGTACGGTGGGCTTCAGCGGGATTCCAGCCTGTGGGCTCTACGAATAGACGAATAGTGACCCGGGCTTCAGTGGATGGGTCGGGTGAGGGGCCCGTGCCTGAGGTCTGAGGGGTGTGACCTTCCTTCTGTGACGGGAGTTTGCTGCAGGCACATGCATCTCCCCGCTCCTCGTGGACGCAGCCTGAGACAGAGACTCAGACAAAGACGCAGACAGCGACGCAACAAACGGGTACTGCATTGGCTTTCACGTCCTCTCATCTTTCATGCCACCATCCACACCACACCAATCTTATCCATCGCCGCATATCGATCGGTAAAAGCCCGCCGAAGACAAAGAGCACCAGCGGCTGTACGCACCGAATCTGGCGACATTGGGGGGCTCTTTGCGGTACGAACAACAGCCGAACCATCAAAACCGGGCCAATTAATTCGAGGCTCAGCGCGGCTCGCTGGTTAAATCGCCCACCCGGGATCAATCCCTGGCACCTGGCAACTGGCTCCTCGCTCCTAAACGCTGGCTGGCATCTGCGCTCTTTCGTTGTCCAACTGACTCTGCAGGCCTGCGGAGCCCTGACGTCGATTGGGGAGCGCACAAAGCGTCCCCAACAATTGCCAGCTGCCCGTGACTTCCGTCGAGCTCTTCCGTCTTCTCTCGTACCTCGTACCTCGTACCTACTTGACCTTACTTAAACATCGAGCACATGGATGCCCTCGTCTGAGACTCTCGATTCGTCACCCACTTCCCACCACTCTTTTTCCCTCTCATTGCCTTTCAGTATCCTTTTGTCTGCTGAGCATTGCCAGCGTCCTCCATCATGAGCACCTCCGCCGATCTGCCCTCTGGTGGCCCTGGCGTTCGGCTTCGGCAGCCTGGGGTCGACTCCTCCAACGACAAGGACGGCTCTGGCTCAGAACATGGCCCCAATCAAGAGTCGCCCGACGCTGGCGTCCCGAAGGAGAAAGTCCAGAAGACGTACGGGCGCACCCCAGACGGCACAGGTTTGTTTATCCCAGCGATGGTGCTACCCCAGAGGTCTCTTTCGCTGACTTTCACATGTCAAATCAGTCTTCATTGTACCCACAACGCACGACATGGTCTCTCAGCTTCTCGACCCTCGACAACCAAAGAATCTCTCAGACGCGTTGGTCCTCGCAATTCTGGCGCTGCACATCTTGGCTGCGGTTCTGCTTCCTGCTGCCTGGAAACGCCCCGTGTTTGCCCTCATCTTCCTATTCTGGCGCGCTTCCTACAACATTGGCATTGGCGTGCTTCTCCATATCCAGTCCCGGCATCATCGCCTCATCACCTGGGCCCAGCGCTGGAAGCTCTTTGAGAACCCGTCGACTGGCAAGAACCCGCGGCCATGGCTGTACAGCTTCCTCAAGGGGGAGCTCGAGGCCAAGATCCCCGAGGATTACGAGTTCGAAAAGGCCCCCATTGAGTACAACACGTGGTTGGTCTTCCGAAGGGTTGTTGACTTGATCTTGATGTGTGATTTCGTGTCCTATTGCCTCTTCGCGATTGTGTGTGGTCACACTCCCGAGGGAGAGAACCCCCTGCTTGGCGTCGCCCGCTGGGCTATCGGCATTGCTCTGATCGGCTTCAACCTCTGGGTTAAGCTTGATGCCCACCGAGTCGTCAAGGACTTCGCCTGGTACTGGGGAGATTTCTTCTACCTCATCGACCAAGACTTGACCTTTGACGGTGTCTTCGAGATGGCTCCCCATCCGATGTATTCCATTGGCTATGCGGGCTATTACGGTATCTCCATGATGGCGGCCAGCTATGAGGTACTCTTCATCTCGGTCATCGCTCACCTGGCCCAGTTCGCTTTCCTTGTGATTGTCGAGAATCCTCACATTGAGAAGATCTACAACCCTCCTTCCCCCCGAAAGAGGACCGCCTCCGACAGCCAAAGTGACCGTGCTGTGCTTGCCGAGGGATCATTCGACCAACAGACCCTCACTCCGTCCCTCAAGGACTCTCCGGCTCCGGTCCATAACCTCGTCGGAATAAGCAACATCGACTTATTCCGCGTTCCGGACTTTACCGTTATTGCATTGCCCCTGTACGTAGCCGCCCTCACGTTCGTGGCGCCCTCGACTCCTTTATGGCAAGCCATCTTCGTGACCCATGCCTTGCTTTGGCGTGCCTGGTATCAACTGGGTCTCGGCTATATTCTTGACCAGCAGTCGAAGAAAAAAATGTGGACCCGTCACTTCCTCAAGTATGGTGAGAGTGCAGGTGAAGCCTGGCGTCAGTGGAAGGGACTGTATCACATCACCGTGGTCATGACCAACACTTCATTGATTGCTGCGTGTTGGAAAATGTATTCCCCTCCGGAAGACTGGGCTTATGGGCTGGTCCTGCTCAAGCACGTCCTCGGTGCTGGCTTGGTGGCTCTGCAGTTGTGGACCGCGGTCAGCATCTACGATTCCCTTGGCGAATTCGGCTGGTTCTGTGGTGACTTCTTCTTCGACCATCAAGCCAAGCTGACGTACAAGTCCATCTATCGATTTCTCAACAACCCTGAGAGAGTGTTCGGCACTGCGGGCGTGTGGGGCGCGGCGCTTATCACTTGGAGCCGATCCATCTTTTTGATGGCCCTCGTGACACAGATCTTCACTGTCGGTTTCATCTCCTACGTTGAGCGGCCACACATGCAAAAGATCTATGGCCGAGGCCTTCGTGGTGAGGCTGGTCTCACCAAGTTCATCAAGCGCTCGCTGCCTCCCCCCGTCAAGGTGTGGCAAGAAAGCATGGACAAGGTCCTGGATGAAACCTCTCACTTTGTTGAAGATTTCCTTGAAATGGCTCGGCCCAAGTTTGCTACTGGCGTAAAGACAATTGTTCGCGACACTTCGGCACTGTTCAACGTGGCTCCAGCGCGACTCACTATCACCAGAATCGCCCCCGATTTGGAAGGACGTGATCCGAAGCAGTACTCCCTGACTGTCCAGGGTAAGCCATCGATGTATTCGTCCGAAGATGAGAGGGCCACTGGAAAGGAGAGTTTCACTGGCAGGTTCCCCAAGCCTGTCAAGACCATGACGTTTGAGTATGGTGCACCTCTTAGGGTCAAGTGGAGGGCCCCGGTCAACCATAGCAAGAAGGACTGGATCGGTTTGTACATGGTCACGGACAACCGCTCTCGGGAGTCAACCGAAGTTCCTTCGCTTGGACGCTGGTCACCAACGAACCCTGGACTGTACGACGCGTTGACGGCTGATACGAGTATCTCCGTCCAGGAGCATCCTGTGCCCGAATCCGAATCATCTGGAGTGGATCTAGTTGAAGGTGAGGTTATCTTTGAGGGAGATAAGCTTTGGTGGACTCAGGGCATGTTCGAATTCCGATACCACCACGACGGGAACCATTCTGCCATGACGATCTCGGAACCCTTTGCGATCCAGATTAGAAAGTTTGACGAAGAAGACGTGGATGTTGATGCGAAGGGCTTGTATGAGCAGGCCGTTGAGGCTGCTCTTCTTCCTATTGTCCAGAATTGCCTCGATCGCGATCCCGATATTGCGCCCAATAAGCCAGACGAACCTTTTGGTGGCCATGTCGAGCGTCACAGTAAGTACGCCAAGAGGATTGTCTACGCTATTCGGGAAATGTTTGGTATCGAATTCGCGCCGCCTGTTGTGGCAGCAGATGGCAACGTGAGGAAGCTAGCTTGGCGAGTCTGCAACGCAAAGGAGGTTTTGGTAAGTGAATAACTCTTAACCCGCCTCGTCTCTATACTAACTGGTCTCCTATTTAGGCTCCTTACAGTATGTCCAGATCAAGAGGAACCACTACGCCGGCGCTTCAGGACTTCCCTGGCGAGAAGGTATAACCTTCTTACATTAAGTCGATTTTAGAATTGGGGAAGGTTTTAGAGTTGAATCGCATTGTAGTAAGTTTAGTGAACATATGCGTGGAAGATTATAGCCGCTACGGGTTTCGATTCTCTGGGCCCTTAGCTGGCGGTCTCCAGCACATGTTGAAAAGCGTTGATACCCAAAAAAAGGGGATGGGGAGAGGTTATCCAGGCCTCTGGGGTTTAATAAGCATAGCGGGTTGCTCGGAGACCTCAGCTGTGGTTCTAGACAGGATCGAGCTTGCTCCTCGATTCGTTGTCTAGTTCCGAAATGTTGGATCTCCTGGCTACATCACGCGCTCTGAATGATAAAATAAAAATATTTTAGTGAAAGCCATCATTTTCGATTATCCTGTGTATGACCCATCTCAAATGACCCATCTCAAATGACCCATTCGTGTAATACCTTGTAATGAGAGGAACCTCTAATACCAAGGAGCTTCCAAGTGCCAAAAGCCGGGATTGGAGTCGCTTTCTGGGTTATGCATGAAGGTGCTTAGTCTAGTGGACTAAGAACTCACTATGGGAAGAAAAATCAGCTATGGCTCAGGATCGTGGTCATCGAACTCCAGCGCGAGTATGGACAGTGAACCAGTAGCAGCGCCACCTACTGATCTAGACGTTGTTGCGCGAGCTTGGAGGCAATTTGAAAGTCCTCGACGTGTACTAGGTGGTACACTAGTCCACCATGTGGCTCCTGGGAGCCTAGCAAGTGGACTACGAATAACTTTTACTCTAGGCGGCTGAGACGGAAGGATTCAGCCCTCGTCCGCCCGTCGTCTATCGTGTATCGGCTATCCGTCGGGCATTCCGTTATTCTCCAGTTGAAGAATTGCGTGGGACAGCGGCATCAACAGCAGCAGGGATCAAACCACCATGGCGTCCCCCATCTGCCGCAGAAGATCCGTTCCCACAGGGCTGCATGGCGAGTAAGCAGCCCCGCGAAGCCCTGTAATTACTGGGCACCTGTGAACAGACACAGGCGGCGACCCAAGCGTTTTTCCCACTGTTTCATCCCTGCTGGTGCTGATGGCGGTCCACTGAGCTGAAGCATGGCCTCTCTATGACCTGAAAACCAGGGCCTGTCCCAGCATCTGGTTGCGACAAGATTTCCTCTATTTCTCCTTCATTCGTTTCCTGTCCTTGAATTTCCGTCCCCATCCCTTCCGGTTTTCTTTTCCGTTTACGCTCTTTGATCCCACCGCCGCCCGCTACCGGGTCCGTCCTGCGCTCCACTTTCTCCGCATTCTTCGTTCTTTTTACGGATATTACCTTTCGGTTCCTCGATATCATCCCGCCCGGTTAAATCGCCTTTGTTTCGTCGCCCGTTGAGTCTGCGGGGCCGCCTGTTTCGCTTGCCTATTCGGGCAATGTCCCTGTAGCTCCGACTGCTAGCGCCCGACACTTCCATTTGGAGGTCATCGTCTTACTACCAGCACACTACAGTGCCAACGACAACCACACGGCACGCTTCGCCGAGTCGACAAGATGGGATCTCTTCCTCGTCCGGCCGTTGCACCCAGCTCGCCCTATAGGCACAACGCTTCCAGGGCCCTCATCCCCGTGCTGCTCCTGTCCCTTCCGATTTTCGCCCTTCTCTTCCATTGCGCCTACCATAGCTACGAGTGTGGCCACTCTGCCGACCGCTTCCACGGCCTGGAACCTGCAGTGCCCTCTACTCCCATCGATAGCCTCGCATCGTACACCTTCCTCTATGTTGCCTCGTACGGCGGGTCCGTCACGACGTTGAAGCTCACGCGTGGAGGCAATGCCGCTGCGGCGTCCTTTGGCCTGGAGCCGGTTGCCTCCACGGAAGGCTGCGCAGGAAGCCCTTCATGGCTCGCGCTAGACAAAACCAATTCTGTTTTGTATTGTACCGATGAGGGCTTGAACACCGGCAGTGAGGGATCACTGTCGTCGTTCAGCATCATTGAGGATGGGAGCCTGGTCCGGCTCGCCAAGGTGCGGACTGTCTTTGGGCCCGTAAGTGCAGCCGTGTACGGCAAACACGGGAACGGACTCGCAGTCGCTCATTAGTATGTTTGGCATCTCCCGACATGTCCCCAGATATCTCATTGAGGCTCCAGTATGCACTGTACTAACACATCTTCTTTCAGTGGCGGCTCAGCTTTCTCCACTTGGGATGTCGAGGACCCGTCCACCATCACGGCAGTCCAAACCCGGCTCTTCAAGATGGCCCAGCCAGGGCCCAACCCGTCTCGTCAAGAGGCGCCGCATCCCCACGCTGCCGTCGTGGACCCTACCGGCCAATTCATTCTCGTGCCTGACCTGGGTGCCGACCTTGTCCGCATTTACGCCGTCCGCGACGGTGATCTGCGCCTTACGGAGCGGGAGCCACTCTTCGTAGCTCCCGGGAGTGGGCCTAGGCATTTGGCTTTCGCCGACAAGGGCGAGAAGACTTTTATGTACCTGGTGACGGAGCTTGGTAACACCGTCGTCGGGTACGAGGTGACCTACGATGCCGAGTCCATCGCCTTTGACAAGGTCTGGACCAGTGGTATACATGGGAAAGGGAAGGATGTCCCGGCAGGTGGCGCGGCGTCCGAGATTCTCGTCTCTGTAAGAACCACTTGTTCCCGTTTAACGAGTGAGGAAGAGATCACTAACACGGAATCCAGCCCGACTCAAACTTCCTTATTCTCTCATCGCGAAACGAGAGCACCCTGGAGTCGCCCGATTTTGACCCTAGCAATATCATCGACATCCCCTCCGACCCACTCATCAACTTCGCTATCGACCCTAAAACGGGCCATCTCGACCTGCTCCAAGAAGTGCCATGCGGCGGACGAGGACCGCGCCAGTTCTCCATGAACAAAGCCGGCACGCTGATTGCTGTGGCGCTTCAGGACGATGGCAGGGTGGTCATCATGGAGAGGGATGTTGAGACGGGCAAGTTAGGAGGGTTGGTGGCGCATGCTGATATTGAAGGGGAGGTCACGGCGGTGATTTTAATGAATAGATGACCTGTTTTGGAAGGCAATGTATTATATAAATATGTATATGATAGATATACGAGATGAGGCTCATGCACTGACTGATGTCGAAGTTATTCTTAACAAAATCCTGGCTAGCTGAGGTCGAGGAAGAGCCTATAATCGATCGTTCTCCTTTTTCCCCATCCTGACCAACACCCAGACCAGAAAATCAAACTGACTATAGCATGTTCAACGAAGAATCAACATCCGGGTAAATTAACCTAGAGTCAATAAAGCCCACGCATCCAGGTGCATGAGATGAGCCGGGCCTGGTCTATTCGCTGCTCGGGCCCGGGGCACGGGATCTCGGGTCCAACAGGGGGGTGGGAACTTTCTTTCGACGCAGGGGAAAAGTTGTCCTCCGTAGTATTGAACCTGCAGGGCCCGAGGTGACATACATTCTGCAGGATATAGGCAGAATCTCGGTTCTGGGTGCCTCAATGGAGGCGTGATGTACCCGTGGCATATTGGGATTGTCAACTTTAACTCCTAGTTGGTAGTAGGAGACCGAGAGTCTTACAAATTGAACGTTTCTAGGGGTTGGTGAATCCAATACTACGACGTTCTTGCTAGAGAGGATAGGTGGTCGCAACGGACATGTATGTGTTGGAGGCTGACGTTCTTGAGTTACATACCCCCCGATGTACCATCCATCAGCCCGCAAGAGACACACACGGAGATCGGTCCGATCAATACTTGGTCTCATATTGCTCACTGGATGCTTCATCGCATTAATAGCCCACGTCATGGCATCCGTTTCAAAGCTCTTCAAATCCTCCACGGCCGCAGATTACCGCGCTGGCCCGGTTGCGTCGGTACCAGGTTTGCCAGGCGTGCAGGGGAAGAGTTGAGTTAATGAGTCGGGGACGGTGTGGCACACCCATGGTTCCCCGCAGCTCGGCAAGCCTTTCTCAATGGGCCCAAGCCTGTCGATGTTCTGTGCAGTAGGCAAAGTCTAGAGCAAGGCCAGCAGATTGGCTGTGCGCGCTGCTCTCCTATTCGGGCCGTTGACATGATACTTCTGGGGTGGCTGGCACGCACGAGGTACAGTCTGCTGAGGTCCGGCACCCGTCAGCATCCCGGAAGCTGGGGAGACGGGTGATGGATGCAAGCTGGACCCAGTGGAAACACCTGTCATGTAGCTCATGTTCGACGCTCAGTGAACCGACCAGGCATCTGCAGAGGCCGAAACGGCGATCGATGGAGAAGCGCAACTTGTAACCGGCGCCGATGATCCTCGCTGAAAGCACGTCTTCGGAAGGCAAGGGTGAGCTAAAATCAGAAGGCATCAGCACTGTCATATTGACAGCGGGGATGAAGGGCCCCATGACTAGAGAAGCGCCAGGGCTCGGGTTGGCTCCGCACCGTTGGCCACCGATCCATCATCCGCGTATGGTGCCTGGCTTGAAGGGAAAGAGGCTGCTTTGAGACTACTTGGCGGCCATGTGCCAGGGAGGTCTCGTGAAAGAGTAGAAAGGCAAAAACAGAGCAGGCGAGAAGCTTACAACGGGCGTAAAGTGACATGTGGTGGGTGGGTTCGAGCTGTGTTGGAGCGAATGTGGTGGCAGTGAGCTTTTACAGGCAATCTACTGGCCATATGTACAAGCCTAGGGGCTTACCGGTAGAATTTGACAAGAGAAGCGGGTTTTACGAAGAGGAAAAAACTTTACTTGCTTCCAAACAAGACATATTTAAACAGTGATTGTTGCTAGACGCCACCGTTTGCATGTTGCAACATGGCAGGATTGGATTATTTCGGTAGTCGGTTCGCAAATGTTACACACTGGGTTGACTGTTGACCGGCGGGCCTTGCGGCTAATAAGGTTAGGCCTGGGGAAGCAATTCAGTGTCTGGCGGGTAAATCCAGAAGAGTGGAGGCCAGGAGGGCGAAATGCGCTTGGAAAAATACAGTGCAAAGATTTCGAGAGCCCACAGTATGATTCAGACGTTCCTCTCGGGTTCGTCCCACAGCAAAACAGAGCAGTCCTCCGGGCTCCGGATTTACATAATAGCAACCTTCCTTGTCAACCAACTCTTCAACCCACAATACCACGATGTCAAATCCAACAACAGAATAGCACTAATGGGGGCAACTATGAGCCTCGTTCGAAGATCGGACGGAGAGACCATCCTCCACAAATGAAGGCCCAAGGCTGGTGAGGGGTCGGCCAATCCATGCGCTGGGTCACCCTCCGTCACAGACTCGCTGGCTTCTTCGTCTTCCCATGCTTCGGCCGAGTGTCTTGGTGGGAAACTAGTGTACCGGTGCCCCGAACAGTCGACACAGTACCTGGGGCTGCTCCGGCGATGGATTGCCAGACTGCGGGAGGAGGAGGGAGTTCCCGTTCCCTGCGAGGCATCCATCGTGCGCTACCTCTGGGCCGGCAGGTTGGCAGTGGCTTCCGGGGAAGACCTCAAAACCCCAGCATTTCTCCACGATAGCTGGCGCGCTATATGGAGTACGGAGTACACGAGGCTGCGAGCTCCTCTCAACACCCACCTTTCCAAGGGGACACTCGCCGGGACTCGGGGCCGTGTTGGACAGCTCTGTGGCGGCTCGACGACACCACCTCCAGCAAAGGGCCGTCGACAAAGTGAGCCGGCCCTCGGTTGTCATGCCATGTCTCCATGTCTCCATGTCTCCTCCCTCCGCGCTCTTGGGTCTGGGGCTTGGCACCTACTACTCGTCTAATCGGGGTGCATCACAGCTAGGTCCAATCCGGATGCCCCGTCGCCGACTCTGGTAGGCCAACCGCCGGCCCAGTTCTCCAGAAGTTCCCAGCATGCCGCTCGAGGCAAGGCTCAAGCTCATCCATGATCCGTCTTTTGGTCTCCACCTCCCGCGTCCACCGCCGAGCCAAGCCCAGGGTCTGGGGTTCCGACAAGTCGACTCCCTCCCTCCTTGCTCAGTAAAGCAGTGTGCCAGTGAGGTGAGCCCTCTATGCCAGGCGCCCTCCGGATCCTTGTCCCTGCTGTTCCCCCATACATAACCATAACTCCTCCACTCTGCCCGCGAGAGGGGGACCCTTTCCCCAACTTCTGATTTGTGGTGACGAACCGTTGAAGTGAATCATTTTCCTGCGAAATCCAGACCTGTCTTGCTAGTCTGCCCTTCCTCTCTCATCGGCCAAGACAGCCTCAGTCGCCTACCATCGTCACTCCCAATTCGCATTACCCACCCCACCCGCCAGATTCAAGTCCGCGCTCTGATTTCCGTCGCCCCAAGCTTCTTCCCCGCCGCCTCGCGCCCGACATGTCGCCACGCTGACAATTCTCTATTTGGAATTGTACACTCGCCCACCTCCTGCTTCCTACTAAGGCCACCCTCTCCTCTCCAGCCTGAACCATTGCCCTGTCTGCCCGGGAAGACGGCGATTCATCTCTTGCAGAGTGAGCTTCGACCGCAACCTCACGCCATGTCCCCGTCCTCTACGGACGAATCGCCTCACTCCACCTCTGGCGCCTCTACCAGGCATTACCCACTTCCCACCCGTGACACTTTCACCATCGACATCCCATCTACCTCGCTAGCAGCCATGTCGAACGAAGCAGCTACCAGTACCAAGTCTCCCATCAACCTCAGGACGCACCGGACCTCCAGCTTTAGCAGAGACGGCATGCTCAGCGCTGCTCCAAAATCTCGACATCTCTCGCAGTCTTCTGATAACAGACCTGACAGTATGACCAATGGAACACAAAGGGTTTCGAGCGAGGAGAGCTCCAATCCACTAAAGAGAAGGAACACGGATGCGGGACTCGACTATCCTCGCCGCAGAGCCACCATCGCTGTATGTCGGAGTCTGGCTAGCTTTCGGGATCATGACCAGCTAACCATTGTCATAGTGCGAAGTTTGTCGTTCGAGAAAGTCCCGCTGTGATGGAACGAAACCCAAATGCAAACTATGCACTGAACTGGGTGCTGAATGTATCTACCGAGAGCCTGGCATCAAGCTGGATGCTGGCGACAAGCTGATCCTCGAGCGTCTCAATCACATCGAAAACTTGTTACAGATGAGTATGGTTAACGGGCAAGCAAACAGCCTCAACATAACTCAGGCTTCTCCATCGATGAGCAATGGCACCGGGCTCAGCGGCGAAAACGTTCTCATGGGCACCAATCCTAGCAACTTCGTTCCCATCCCGAATGGTGGATTTGGCACATGGTCTGCCCAGCCAAGCGGTACGAACATCTCCACGATGCCCAAGGTCCACACAAACGCCGCGATGCACCTACTGCAGTGGCCCCTCATCAGAGACCTCGTTTCGAGACCGTATGATCCGCAAATTCTCTTGCAGCTCGAGATGGCCCGGGAGCCTCTCCATTCCTTGACAAAGACACCTTGCGTGGATTTGTCCAACACCCAGGCCTACATTGAGGCCTATTTCGAAAGAGTCAATGTCTGGTACGCCTGCGTCAACCCGTACACGTGGCGAAGTCAGTATCGCACCGCGCTCTCAAACGGGTTTCGGGAAGGCCCTGAGAGCTGTATCGTACTGCTTGTTTTGGCGTTGGGCCAAGCGAGTCTGCATGGGAGCATCTCCCGGATCGTTCCACAGGAAGATCCGCCAGGTCTTCAATACTTCACGGCTGCATGGTCACTTCTTCCTGGAATGATGACGGCAAACAGCGTGGTGGCAGCCCAGTGCCATCTTCTCGCCGCAGCATACCACTTTTATCTTGTACGCCCAATGGAGGCGTGGAACCTCCTCTGCACCACTAGCACCAAACTCCAACTCCTCCTCATGACCCCAAGCCGAATTCCCAGCCATCAACGGGAACTCGTCGAGCGCATTTACTGGAACGCCTTGCTCTTCGAAAGCGATTTGCTCGCCGAACTGGATCTACCACACTCTGGGGTGGTTCAGTTCGAGGAGAATGTTGGTCTGCCTGGGGGATTTGAAGGAGAGGAGTCAGAGCAAGTTGGGCGAGATGAGCTCTGGTACTTCCTTGCGGAGATCGCGCTGCGTCGGCTGCTGAACAGAGTCAGCCAACTCATATACTCCAAGGACTCGATGGCTTCAACTACGAGCTTGGAACCGGTCGTTGCGGAGCTTGACTATCAACTAACGCAGTGGTATGAAAGTTTACCACTGCCACTTCAGTTCCCTTTTACGCGGACTGTCATTCAGGATCCCATCCAAACAGTCCTCCGACTCCGCTTCTTTGCCTGTCGGACCATCATCTATCGACCATACATTCTGGCAGTTTTAGACAACGAACAGGCAGTTCTGGATCCCGCAGTGAGAGATTGTTGCCAAAAATGCCTTGAGGCATCTATACGGCAGTTGGAGCACATCGTTGAGCAGTAAGTGCTTCGCAATTGGGACAACTTCATTGAGTATCAAAGCTAACTGCTCTATAGCCATGCGGGTCATATGCCATATATTTGGCAAGGTGCCCTCTCGGTTGTGTCTCAAACCCTGCTCATCATGGGCGCGACCATGTCACCCTCTTTACTCGCCATCTTGCTCACATTAGTGCCTCACCGCGAGGCGCTAGACCAAATTATCAACGAAGTGGTGTTGGAAATCGAACGATACGCTACATTAGCACCAAGTTTGAACCTCGCTGCCGAGATCATTAAGGAAGCGGAAGTACGGAGGCGGACGTTTCTCGGCACTTGACATCTTAACGGAAGAACCTTGATCTGGCCAAGAACCGAACTAACGACTCCTGAGCATGCCGGAATAGAAGCTCCCGGTCACACATGGATTAGTGCCCTCCGGGCCTTCATCGGCGAACAGGTCTTCACAACCTCGATTAGCTCATCATGGGCACATTTTCAGCCCTGGTGCCTACACGGAAACATGGAACCGCGTGGCACAAGATAATATTTGCAACAACTATTGAAGGCAAATGCTGGTTCAATCTCACATTTTCTATATCAAGCCGAGAGTTCCCCGCGAAACGCCCCAAAGCTGGAGAAAATTGTCAGGGGGTCATCCGGGGTACAGAAGTATCCAGGCTTACACCACCATTGTGATGAAGGAGTCGGAATGAGCTTCGTTGATTGGCTGGCTAAGCTTCAAGGTCGCGGTAGTTCGGACCGATGAGCCGATATCCACCACACAACCCCAACCATGGTCCGACTTTGGACCCTTCCGAATCACCAGTGGGCTCTCAGGGGAAGATGTATATTTTCCAATTTGGCAATTCATTTCCCGGATGCGGGCGTGAAGGAAGATCCTTTACGAGGGAACCAAGGGAAATGATTTTCCTCAACAGCCAGGAGTTTACGCGGGCACACAACAATACCCAATATTTATTCGACAACCGGGAAAGGCCAATTATGTGGAGGCGGCGCTATTCGAGTGATTTAAATCTCTGTACTTTAATTCTGTGGCCATAACCTTGAAAGGCGCGGGGAAGCTGGGGTATGAGTATGAGTGTCTTGCTCGTGTACGAGTAAGAAGGATCAAAACAGAAGAGAGCAAGCACATGGACTCTATCAAGGTTGAATAGCCAATGAGAATCACAAGAGGCATTCCATCGCTGGTCGGTGAATACACAAGGAGGTTTCAGGGACTCAGCCAGAATAGCGCAACTGCCAACTGGAGTTGGCACTATTAGAAGTTGATGGCTAACGTTGTGAGACGGTTTCATGGCACCGCGTTGCTACGGCGTCGGTGCTGTGTGCCACGACGACGACATCGTTGGAACTATTTTAGAAGGGGCCACGACGAAACCTGATTCAGGGGTGTACGATAGCGCAAGCCGTGATGTGCATGCCAGGCTGTCAGCCCTGTCATCATCTTACATTGAGGCCTGAGGAATTGGGGGCGCGAACGAAAAGAAGCGGAAACAGTCGGGGGAGGTCGGCGTGGATGCAGGCTTGCAGGCCGAAGCAACCGAAGGTGGGCGGCGGAGGCCGGATCAGCGAAAGGTGGCCGGCAGTTGGACTTCGGTGCCGGACCGGGCCGAGGACACAGAGCGGAGGGGGGCTGGGCCCACCAAGTAGAGATCCGGCAAGCCCCGGATCGGCCGATGGAGCTTGGCCCCCCACTCCGGCGAGGGTTTTGGGCCTTCCTTCCAGCGACGGAGAGGAGGCTGGTTGGTCGTCGGACAATGAGTTACCTGAAGACGGGCTGTGGAGTGAGGCAGGTTCTGGTCTCAGGGCCGTCCAGTCATCTGTTGACGGCAGGCGGGCGCTGACGCAGACGCGGGACGCAGGCGACGAAATGGCCAGCCCCGATGACGCCCAGGCACGCACACAGGGGACAGGGCCTAGCGGGCAGCCTCCTCAGGGCGGGCGGGCAATCAAGGCGACACGGGCTGTGCAGCTGTCGGGTGCCACCAGAATTAACTCAGGCAGGTCGGCGGAGGAGGTGTGCACCAAGGGGCCGTACCGCAGCAGCCGTACCGTACCGTACCGCAGCGCACCGGGCCTTTGAAAGCTTGCGCAGACACGGGCATCGCCACGGAAGTGGACGCGAAAGGGCTTGTGTACACGAACACGTACGTACGTACGTACAAGCATGATACAATGGCACAGGGAGACAGCACAAGCGCAACACCGCACAACACCGCACAGCCAGCACGAGCGCTCAACTCTCGTCAGCTCTCAACCGTGAAGTGAAGTGAAGGAAGTGGAAGTGAGCACCGGATGCACGCACGCACGCACGCAGGAAACAAGCGCAGGCGCCCAGTGCAGCCAGCCCCAACGTCCAACGGTTCAGCTGACTCACTCCTCGTCAAATCAACCCTGTGGATGGAACCTCACTTGCACACGGGCTTGCACCACCTAAAACTTATCCACATGCACTCGTCCACTCATTCTCATCCCACTTCCATCCAACCCCCCCATTCATGATCCATCCTGATCCATCCATGATCCATCCTGATTCATCCATGATCCATCCCTCCTCAGGCCAGTCAGGCTCTCAAGCTCCCTGGGGCTTGGAACCCAGCCGTGATCCATTCTCCATTCCGTCCAATCCATTCCAACCCGTCATCGGGCACTCCATCGCCATTCACCACTCATCTGCCACCCCCAGCTCTCTCCCCCTCCGCCACGTGACGGGCCACCACACCGACAAAGCTGCTTCGCCTTTCGCAATCCAATCCTTTGCGCCTTGAAGCCTTGAAGCCTGGTGAGCCTTGGATGCCCACCACCACCACCAGCCATCGTGCGCCCGCCCGCCGTTTTCCCCGTCTTTGCTTGTCCGTCGGCTCGCCTCGTACGATCCAGCCCGTATCTGGATGGATATCGTGTCTCGCAACCTCTGACGCTTCCAAGACATCACCAGTCCACGCGGGGGAGGGGCACATTGATTCGCCTGTACCCGATGGGGTGACCTGGGTATATACCTAACCCAACCCAAGCTTGCTTCTGCTTTCTGTCTGTGTTCCGCTTTCTGCATTTCTGCGTTCCCCAGAAGCTCGCTGCTGCTACTGCTTTCTCCTTTCTTCCGACATACCGTTACGAATACATCCCGGCCTACCTACAACCCGACACACAAACACGCACACACACACACCATACACAACTGCAACCCGACATTACGGAGTGCATTCCGACATACCAGTGTCTGCATCTTTCGCCTGCGTCTCTGTCCTTCCTTCCCTCCCACCCCACCGCTGCTGCTGGCTACCACCCACTGGCTGTAGTGCACTGCTATAAAACGCTGCCGTCCTTCCTGGCGGCCCAACTTGCAAGGCTTGCACTTTTTTCCTTCTCACCCGACGTAACGCTGCGGCTGCCATGCATGATCGGCCTCCCGACTCCAATCAGCTTCCGGGGGTGCAATCGCTCACGCAGCGTGGACTTTGCTGAGTGGCCGCCCGCATTCATCACCGTTACAGTCACCCGTCTTTTTTAGTTCGCACAGAAACTAGTCAAGCCTCGCACGCTTCGCACTCCGCCGTGGCCGCGTCGAGGCCCAACACCCGTCCTTGGGGCGATCCCAAAATGAGGCTGGGAATCCGTCGAGACGTCGACGAGAGAGATGACGGCATGCTCCGCCGCAGACAACGTCGCCCGGACCCCCGCGATTGGTATGCCCCGGATGACGATGAGCCCTATTCGCTGCCCCATCCACCGCACATCCATGGGGTACAAAGGCCCGACGATCGGACGCCCAGGGGCCATCCGAGGAACCTGAGGACTCAGAGGAGCGCAAGGAGCCTGGACGTATTCCAGCACACGATGCCGCCGCCACGCCTGACCCGAGCTGAGACGGATGCTTACAGGAGGCCCAGGGAGATCCTGGTCTATGAGGAGGAGGAGGAGGAGGAAGAGAGCGATGATCCCGCCGGCCGTTGGGAGCCCAGGACCAGGGAGCCAAGCCCTGAGTTTGAGCGCGTGCGCGTGGGCCGGCCGCATCAGGAACACCGAGGAGCTCGAGACCGTCGAGTACCTCCTCGAGCACCCCGAGAACTTCGACAACCTTCCTCTCCTTCAACCCCGCCAACGGATAGTGACAGTGAAAGTGACAGTGACAGTGAAGAAGAAAGTGAAAGTGAAGAAGATGACGATGACGACGATGATGATGACGACGACGAAATAGAGGTCGTGGAGGAAGCCGAAGACGAAGACATTAAATACCATCATCACCGGGAACGGCCACGGCACTCGAGCCGCGAAGATTACCTTGGCTCCTCGGGAGATAGGAGACGTCAGAGGAGTAGGAGGAGGCCTTCTCAGTCCGATGAGGAGTATGGGGTCCACTACCGCCATGCCTCGTCAGAGACTGGCTCCCCGGTACGACGAAGACCTCAACTCAGACGCCAAGCCAGCGACTCTCCAAATCACCATCGCCGACCAAGGGTAATGAGCATAATCGAGAGCTCGCGGCCTCCCGTCTCGTCCAGAAGGTTGGTCTCAGATGCGTTCGTTCCTCCCGCTCCCCAAGTCTGACTAGAAGATCAGAACAACGAAAGTGTACGAAACGCGAGAAGTCCGCCGCGAAGGCCGCCCTCGCCGGCCGACGGCGGTACACACTGCTCAACAATCTAGATCAAACTCTCGGCGTCCGCCTAGTCTCTTGGGAAGCATCTTTGGCTCATCATCCCGCCCGTCTTCCCCAGAGAGGCCAGCCAAACTGTAAGCGTTCCAGACTCTTCGCTGAACTTGCAAACCCCTGACTTGCATCCCAGTCGTGACTGTATAGCATGTTTAGACGAGGTCCCCTCGTCCAAATGTCCTAAGCTCAAATGCGGCCACCGCATGTGCAACACCTGCCTCAAGCGTAATTTCAAGCTATCCATAACTGATCCCCAGCAAATGCCACCCAAATGCTGCACTTCGGATCATATACCCCTGCATCATGTGGACAAGCTCTTTGATCGCTCGTTCAAGAAGATGTGGAATCGCAAATTCGCCGAGTATTCGACGCGGAACCGCGTTTACTGTCCGGCCAGGCGGTGCGGCGAATGGATCAAGCCAGCCAACATATTCCGTGACCGCGAGTCCGGACGAAAGATGGCTCGCTGTGGGAGCTGCAAGACAAAGGTTTGTGTGTCGTGCAATAGCAAGTGGCACTTCCCGCGTAGATGCCCGCGGGACGACGACACTGCCAGGTTCCTTGAGCAGGCAAAGCAGGAAGGCTGGAAGAGGTGCTACAAATGTAGGGCCATGGTCGAACTCAAGGAAGGATGCAACCACATGACTTGGTGAGTGGTTTTCCTCAGGCCACTTTTATGTGCAACACACTAACTGGGAACAGCCGCTGCGGTGCCGAGTTCTGTATGATATGCGGTGTCAAATGGAAGAACTGCGACTGCCCATGGTTCAGTTTCGAGGGCGCCGATTCCGATCATCTAGAGCAAATGAATGGCCCCATCCCCATGAGTCGTGGGGAACTGGGAGATGGATACCACCATGAGGAGCCGCCATCACCAGTAGAGCAGCGGCCTCCTAGGCGAGGTCTATCAATTCGGCCGCGGCCGAAGAGTTATGAAGAAGAGGAGCTCATACATCAGCTCCAGGATCAGCGGGACGAGGAACTCGCACGCAAGCTTCAGTATTATGGCGAGGACGATTATGGCCCAATGGGCGGGGTTGGGGACGCGCCTAGTCATTTCGTGAACGACCATTACGGTCATGGAGGCCGCACAAATGGTGCGCCACAGCCACCACCTCCTCCTTTGCCTTCAGCGCCTCCAGCAGGTCGGAACGGATTCGAGAGAGGAGACCCACGGGGTGATTATGGCGGAAGAGCCAGAGGCATGAGGGGAGGGTCGATGGAGCGCCGCCTTGCAGATCGATTCTCAGAAAACCGCCATATGCCGGGCTCTATGTCTGCGATGGAACCGCCAGGGATGAACCTCCACATGGGACCTCCCTTGATGCCACCACCGATGGGAATGCCGCCCTCAATGGGAATGCCGCCCTCAATGGGAATGCCTCCTTCAATGGGAATGCAGCAAATGGGCATGCCGCCTTCAATGGGCGATCTGACGTACCCAGGCGGTCGGGTGGTTGTCGAACATGATCCCAACGACTACGATGACGGTCGCTCATATTTCAGTCACGGCCCGCACCACAGGAGACGCAACCGTCGAAGTGTCACTCCCAAGTCTTCGACCCTCGCCGGACTTGGCGGGCGAGGGACGGGCATGGGACGAGTAGATGTATGGAGGAAGTACGTCGAGCCAGGAGACTTTGAAGGGGAGATTGCGGCTGCGGCTGCAGCTGCCACTGTGGCCTCGGCTTGAAAGGCTACGACTTGAAAGGCTTCGACTTGAATTGTCTGAACTACTTGTGCGGCTTGAACAGCTCTCACGAGCTACGAGTTACGATTATGAATGCAAAGATGGGTATCCAGTCGGTCTACGGAAATTCTGGGAGAAAGAGAAGGGAAACGGATTCACTCTTGTATAATAACTATGATAGATTGGCAGGATGCTCGATGCTCGATGCTCTGTGCTTGGTGCTTGGGACGGGAGGTCTACGGGACTGGATGGATATTGGATACCTTGACGGGTGCATGGCTGTTTGAGCGGGGGATTTATTTTCAATGCTTTCGGTTTCGGTTTCGGTTTGGTTTGGTTTATTTGGTAGTATTAGTAGAAATGTCAACCTCGTTAGGTACCACGATGCCGTCATGGGTACGGTTCCAACAACTAGGTATGAATGGGCCGTTGATGATTGTGCCCAAACTAATAAGGGCCAAGATGGTGCGATGGCCGTGCCCTAGGTACGTGGTAATGCCAAACCACGCCAGATTTGACAGGCATCCCAACCCCGGAGCCCGCTCAGACCTCTCGACAGACGGATAAACGCGACCCAACAGAGCTGTACGGAGCAATGGCTTCATCGGTTGTTTTAGTGGCTTTGATGGTATCAGTGGCTAGCTTCGGTGGCTTCGGTGCGGCTTCAGCGGACGCACGACGGGCCGCGTGAGCAAGGAAACATCCAGTGCGCCGAGGGTAAGGTTCAGAACCCCTCGTGCCACCCTCCAACCGTCCAGGGGGCTTCCCAGTAAGTACATAGTGGGGGGGG
>JABSTB010000886.1:0-16354 GCA_013756995.1 Neonectria neomacrospora | reverse complement strand
CCACTAGAAAGCCACTGGACAGTCACTGAAGGGGCAGTGCAGTGTCGTCCAGGTCTGTGGAGGGGGACGTTTGTGCCTTAGTCATCCGCCGATCAGCCAGTCAACCACTCACCTCTCACCTCACCCAACCAGTCGTCTCGGCGGCACGTTTAAAGTACATCCAAGGTCTGCCTGTTTGCGTCATCACTCCGACACTCCCAACAGCTCGCCAATTACTCTCCTTGGACAAGTCGACAGGAACCCCACGCCCAAAACGTTCAGTAGTGCGTGCCACTGACGCTGCGAGATGTCGTACTTCACGCCGTCTTGGTTTTAGCCGATGACCTCAGTTGCAATTCACGGCTCCGGAGTGAACGACCACCTCATTCATACATCTCCCATCATGGCAACTACAGTACGCCGAGACGTTGAGATAAGGTTACGCACAGTCGGTTGTACTGTACTATTCCATTCAGTTCTCACCATTCTTCGGGAGTCCATACACCAAAAGAATTGTTCGTGCAAAAATCAACCTCTCAAAATAAATGCCATATGCATAATGGATGCCTCTATACTACACATATTCTGAGATTTGCGAGAGCTTGCCTTCCTGCTTCCGAGGATTGGCGACGACGACCCCTGCGCCCCCGCCCTGCTGCACGCAAATATACATGACAGCCAGCCAAGGAGATTAACTTATGGATAACGCCGGCTCGAAGCTGTGCGCCCGCCGCCCGCCACGTTGCCGCTGACAAAAGGTCGTCAAATCCCTTCCTCGTCTAAGGTAGCCAGCCATGAACATTTCCACTCTTCTCATCAATAAATGTACAGTAAATAGGCGGTGTGTATATGTGATGGGGCCACAATACGTGTGCCAAGTCTAGTCGAAATTATCGTACAAAAACTAGAAGATTAAAAAAGAGATACCCAGATCGTTTCCGCATTACAGAGCAAACATCTGGAAGACGGCAATAGCCATCGCCGCCGTCAGGCTAAAGCCGAGAGTTGAGGCACCGGCCGTCACAGGCATGGTGGTGGCAGCGGGAGGCGTGTACGTGGAGGTGGTGGCGGAGCAACCTTCGCCGACGCATCCGCCAGTGGGTGCCGCAACGCCCTGAGGCTGCTTGTCTGTCGATACGGCCTCGCTTTCGGAGGTAGCGGCAGGCTTGCTAGATGTCTCAAGAGTAACCGGCGGCACAACAATGGTCGTGTAGATTATGCTTTCACTCTCCTCGGGAACCTCCTCGACGACCTTGCTTCCGGTCACCTGCGCAACACCAGTGGTCCAGGAAGCAATCTCCGTGGAGACGTGGCCGAGAGGACAGTTCGTCACCTCAGGGGGACATTTGGTGACGGTGTGCAGAATAGTCGAGTAAAGCGTCTCGACCTCGTTGGGAACCGCGGCAGGAGTAGTGTAAGAAGAAACCTCCGTCGTGACGTGGCCAAGCGGGCAGTTGGTTACCTCGGGAGGGCACTTGGTAATGGTGTAAACGTTGGTCGAGTAAATCGTCTTGATCTCATGAGGAACTGCGATAGGAGTAGTGTAAGAAGTAATCTCCGTTGTGACGTGACCAAGTGGGCAGTTGGTCACCTCAGGGGGGCAGCTAGTGATGGTGTGGACGTTGGTCGAGTAGATTGTCTTGACCTCGTGGTAGACCGCACCAGTGATCTCAGGCTTGGATCCCGAGCCCGTCTTGGTGGCACCACCCTCCTTAACAGGACACACCGTGGTGTAAAGGGCAACAACCTCAGTGGTGACATAGCTACCGACCGGGCAATTGTGAACCGACGGGGGGCACTTGGTCACGGTGTAGACGTGAGTCGTGTAGACGGTGCTGGTCGTCAGGCTGGCCGAATCCGTGATAGTCGCGCCGCCGTATGTGGTCGTGGTTGCTCTGCCGTTGTTGGTGAGACTGTTGGTCAGGCTGCCCGTCAGGGTAGTGGTTGGCAGTGTGAAGGGGCTTCCGCCAGTGCTCGTGGTCGCTCCGCCGTTGTTGGTGAGACTGTTGGTCAGGCTGCCCGTCAAGGTAGTGGTTGGCAACGTAAAGGGGCTTCCGCCAGTGCTCGTGGTCGTTCCGCCGTTGTCGGTGAGGCTGTTGGTCAGGCTGTCGGTCAGGGTAGTGGTTGGCAGCGTGAAGGTGTTTGAGTCAGTGGCCGAAGTTGTGGTCGTAGTGAAGTTCCAGCCAGAACTGGGCATAATGAAGGCGCCGGTGGTCGTGCTGGAGGAAGCAGAGACGGTGGAGGTCTCAGTACCAGTGGAGGTCTCAGTGCCAGTGGTGTCGGTACCAGTGGTGTCGGTGGCAGTGGCCGAAGTGGTGGTAGTGGTGAAGTTCCAGCCAGAACTGGGCATAATGAAGGCGCCGGTGGTCGTGATGGAGGAAGCAGAGACAGTGGAGGTCTCAGTGCCAGTGGAGGTCTCAGTGCCAGTGGAGGTCTCAGTGCCAGTAGAAGTCTCAGTACCAGTGGTATCGGTACCAGTCGCAGTGGTCCCGGTGGTCTCAGAGCCGGTGGTCTCAGTGCCGGTGGTCTCAGTGCCGGTGGTCTCGGTGCCTGTGCTAGACGTGCCTGTGGTCGAGGTGTTGGCAGTCTCAGTGCTGGTGGTCTCGGTGCCTGTGCTAGACGTGCCTGTGGTCGAGGTGTTGGCAGTCTCGGTGCCGGTGGTCGAGGTGCTTGCGGCCGAGGTGCTGCCAGTCGAAGTGCCAGTCGAAGTGCCAGTCGTCACGGTGCTAGATTCGGTAGAAGTAGTAGATGCGGAAGTGACAGTGCTAGAATCAGACGCGGAAGTGGTAGAGGTCGTAGTCGTGCAGGCCGAGGTAGTTGTCGTAACCTGAGGGGAAAGTGCTTCCAGAACGGCCTCGTTGAAGTCCTTGCCAGTGGTCTCGTCAATGGCAGCGCCCCGGGTCAGGTCCCAAAGAGAGATACCTCCGAACGAAGGCCTGTCCTTGGCTTCACTGACAAACTTCGCAATGGTTTCAGCAGAGACGTAGCCGCTGCCGGCGGACGACGTGGCGGCTGGGAGGCCGACATAGATCTTGGCATTCTGGTTCATGTCGCTGTCGGTGAGGATCTGCTCCCAATCCTCATAGTTGGAGTTTTCAAAGGGGCTGTCCGAGTTTCCGATCAGGTCGCAATCTCCATTGTTATAGAACTGGATGAAGAGAGCGTCCAAATCGGCTTGCTGGATGAGGTCCTTCATGTAGAAGTAGGCGTCGGAAGTTGGGCATTGGGGAGCAGCGGTGATGATAAGAGAAGAGTCAAGTGCGCGGAATTGATTGATCATGGCAATGTAAGGCGCGTTGTCTTAGGAGCGATGGATGTTAGCAAGAGGCGGAGATTCAGACCGAACCTGGAAGACTTACCCAGAGGAACCTCAATGTCGAAGTCGAAGCCATCGACGTGGGTGGGTCCGTTTGCGCCATCAAAGGGACGAGGGCCGTCCCAGGAATCCAGTTTCGGGCCGTAGGCGCTATACAAGAAGTTTGCAAAATCGACACCGTAGTCAGTACTGGTGACCTCGTAGTTGCTGTCTCCAGAATTCCAGTCGCCACCGATGCTGAGCAGCACCTTGACGCCACGCTCCTGGCAGTAAGGGATGCCCTCCTGGATCAAGTAACAGTTTTTCCAGAGGTTCGATCTGAGACTGTCGTCAGGCCCGTACATATAGTAGTCTCCGGGGCAGTGGCCAGCGAAGTTGGTGCCGGGCCAGCCAGAGGGGTTGTGCTCCGGGGCCTGGTTGACGAAGGCGATGGTTACATATTCAATGCCACTGTCACAGTACGACGTCAAAGAATCGCTGCCGTATTGACCCTAGGGGGACGTTAATTGGCCTATTTCCGGATAAAAGTCAGGTCTTGGTTATTTGCATACCCAGTAGCCATTGAGGCCGCCAAAGGAGGTAGGAGCGGTTATGTCGGACATGGTTGAGTGGTTGGGTTATTAAGGGGGAGGAAAGACTGTAAGTTGGTCGGAACCAGGAATGAGTGTGATGATGATGCTGAGATCAACGAAAGGACGCAAACCAAGGTCTGCAAAGTGGCCTAGAACGAGCCGTGTCTGCGGTTGACAAAGTCAAGACAGTTGATGGGGAGGGATAAAAAGAAGGAAAAGAAAACAAGGAGTGAAGAAGAAGGAAAAGACTATTTGCGGCCCTCTCAACGCCGGTCCGCCTAGTCAGGCACGATTCCGCCCAAGATGCCATGAGACCCGGCGAATTCCCTTCTGGGCTACCACTATCCAAGTGAGCCCCCATTCACCCAGCCCTAGCCAAGAAGGAACTGGGGGGAGGCAAATGGGGCGGCGTGATGCCGCGGCCAGGGCAATTTCCCACTTGGGATGCTGGGCGAAGTCCACCGCCTGCGGGCAGGAGAAGGGTACAGTCCACGGGGATAACGCTGCCATGTTCAGGAACAGGCTTAGCGTGTAGAGAAGTTGGACGTTGGCGGAGGGGCGCCATTGGTCCCGAGTACTTGGCTGGACGCCAAGCGTGGTGTTGGTGTGGCCGTGGACCCGATGGTGACAGTGATGGTGGTATTGTACTGCAAACAGGGCAACCGCCGGAGTTGTCCCCCCAGACTTCTGAGAGGATACTAGCAAGCATAAGCCAGCATGCCAGACTGGGCCAGGTTGAGCCAGCATGAGGTTGAAGCACTGCGCCTCCGTCGACTCTAAAGAGACAGAGTCATGAAGTTACTCCCTCTCCCCAACCGAGACCCTGTCTCTCTCCCCTGAGGTCTTTTCGGGCCTTGTGAACCAAGTCTTGGGGGCGGGGGCAAGGCGGAAAACCGGCAGATAGGGTATGTGGGCTCGGAGCCGAAGGGTTCATCTGAGGGCGGCCGGTGAAGTGGGAACGTCGGCCTCCTGGATGCAACTTGGAAGGAGGGCCGGCAACTTTTGCATAACGATAGCTTGGTGACGCGTACCCGTCAGTAGCTCATCTTGATCTACGCGCAAGCCTGAGACGCCGTGGTGCTGATAGCGCGTAGACTGGAGCTATTGGGGATGGTCCAGTAGTTGATGAGAGGCCGTTGGACTCTCGGAGAGAAGAAGTCGCGGGTGAGCAGCAACCTCACCCAAATCGCCGGAACCCCCTGGTCGAAAGGTGGGGCATCGCTGGCGCCCGGCACCAGCTTGTAAACCACCGGCTGCAGTTAGTGGACCAGCGACAGTCTGCAGCGCGCTAGTGGCCTAGTCGCAACTGGTCCAGTGCGCGGCGGTGGTCTTTTCTCCACTAGCACGCTGTAGGGCTCAGAGACCCAGCAGCTAGTACAGATAGCTCGGGTGAGTTGCTGCTTGGCATCGTCCAAGGCTGGCTGGCTGAGGGGGCCATTTGGGGGCACCCCTGCATCCAGGCACTTCGAGTCATTGAGGCCTCACTGTGATAGGTCCTCTTCCGATGCTGTGGTGCCATATCGGGAAGCCAGGTCAATGCTGACCCGGAGCCTTCCTAACAAGGCTGGCTGTCTCTGTGCTCCCCCTGACCCCTGGATGGGCGTTTATTTGACGTCTGCACAGAGCAATGTGATTCTCCCCTCTCTCCCTCTCTCCCTCTCCAAACATCCCTCTGTTAGCGGGTAGAGCACCCGCGTACAGGATGCATGTGAGTACGTAGGCCCCTGTCTAAGCCGTTGTCTCCCATTCGCGTGGCCAGAGGCATGGTGTTGTCTCCTAGCCTGTTCAGCCCAAACAGGATACTGCCGATCCGGGGTCCTCCTCTCCCCCTCCCCTGCCCTACCCTGCGCGCCGTTTCTCGGTTGGTGTTGGACACTGACATTATGCCACATGTTGGCTTCCTGTGTTCCTCTTGAGTCTTCCCACATGGCCAAGCCATCCAAGGCTGTTCATCCGCCAGTAATCATTTGCTTTAGCCCTCTGTGCCTCCGGTGTTCCTGCGTCTGTGCCTCTCACCTCCCACCTTGCCGGCCCGGAAAAGCGGCTTCATCCCAACTAGTCCCTGCGATGGAGAGAGACCTAAAAATCGTGTGGTTCCATTCGTTGTTCTTTTCTCCTCCTAACCCTTTCCGCTAGCCACCTGATGCTGATGTAATTGCTCCCTGTATCATGACGATATGCGCCCCTCAGCACCAGCCAAGCCTCATTTCACCCTCTTCCCGTTTATCCGTGTTCACCGAGTCAAGGCCACTCCAGTGGATAATTGTCCTTCTCTGTCGAATTGATTACTGAATAGGTTCTCCATCCACGATGCTTGGCACTCAACACCACAAGTTCTGCCAAGACTTCCCTTGTCGGTCGGCTCATGAACCACCAACTGCGCCATTAGTCCATCAACCAGCACTTTTCTTTTCTCTTTTTGTTCCTTGGCCATCTGCCTCCCCGTCTTGTTGCTGAGGCTGGCACCCTTCCGCCCTAACCGCTCTCCTGAGACGCCCATCGAGCTTCTAGTTCAGCCGTCCAACTTCTAGTTCAAGCCTCAAGTCCAGCCCCTCGAGTCTAGCTTCAGCTGAGGCATACCAATGAACAAACCTACGCCTTGCCGCCGCCGTCCAGCCTTGCCGCTTGAGCCACCAGCAGTCGGCTTTCCACTAATACGTTAGCCATATCACCAACTCTCAGCTCTTACTCTCATCAAAAATTCGTCCACTCCAGGCTACAGACCCTTTTCACTAGCAAGTGCCAGGGGTGGCCCAGCAAGGGCGCTTATTACGCTGCTCGGCCCTAACTAGGGCCATGGTGAGTTGCGGTTTCCCCACCACCGACTGCCATATTTTGCACTCTGCATTTCCGAAATCCCTCTAGTATGCCCAGAGGTTGAATGGCAGGCACGCATGCATGCTTAAAATTCGCTGCCGAGGGGCACTCAAGAAGAGTCAAGGGTTGAAAGGTGAGATGGTTTGAATGGGGTCTTTACGAGTTTGCCAGGGCTCGCCGATATACGTTTCTTTATCTTCTTTGAGCCTTTTTACCATAACATGATTTAGAGTATTTCTACCCTTAGTCGATATCAACTAATAGATCAAGGCAACGCAGAAATTGGACAACATACAGCAGATAACACAGTAAGATGCTATGCCCAGTACCGTCAATCCTAATAAATTAAAAACAGCAAGCCTTCCAGTAACATGATTTGCATCGATGTCACATCTTGAGCCTGTTTATGCAACCTGTCTGGATCCCTCTCTCTGACCTTGATGTCCAATTCATGAAAAGCTTATCCTGAACCACAGCAGATAAAATGGCCATCTCTCACCAAGCTGATAAGTCAAGCTAGCCTTCTTCCCGCTTTCTCGATACATCACAACACAACAGTAATGCATACCACGGGAGCTGCTGGGGTGCCTGGAGCTGGTGTGGATGTCCAGCTAGTCTGCTGCGCATCTTGAAATCGGGGGAAGGGCCATGTGGGGTAGATGGGCTCGGGTCAGATGTAAAAGTTCATAAATGAACTTTGAAACTAACCAGGCTCGAGACAAAGAACTTAATGCGTGATACAGTAATTGTAACACATTAGGTTCCCTCATAGAGGGACTATAATATTATATTGACGCTATAAAAATTTGTTCTTGTCTAACTTGTATTCCCTTGCTATCGTCTGATGCTGGAGCTGTCCGCTGGGTCGCACTGCACGCACTTAGCTCATTCTCCCCACGCATCGCACAGAGACAACACCAATTCCACGAAGATCCGCGGCAATGCGACAGCATGAAAGCTGAAGATGTCATCATTTGGCTATCTCAGCCTGACTCCGAAGTCAATCACTCATCAAACACTATCTTCACGCCCCCTCAAAGACCGGAAAGCCGCTGAGGGACGACGATCAACACCAGCCTCCATCGCCACCTGAATCACGCAAAAGACACCACACAATGGCCGACGACTCGCATCCAACGCCTAAGAGGCAGAGAATGGAGGAATATGCTACCGATCTTAATGAAACACCGAGAGCGAGTAGCAGTCGCAGAGGGCCAGGGTATCAACCCAGTCTGCAAATGGCACCAGCAGGAACTCCCCTACCGCCTCCTTCAACGTCGCAATCAACCCAATCACAAGCCTCCGGCCGGTCGTCGCCCTCAAAGCAAATGACCACTCTCGAATTAAACCCCGAGGGCATCAAAACACGGGTCTTGTCCCTGACGAATCCAAGCTTGCCACCCGCACTATCTTCATTACTCAAGGAGCTCGGGAGATGCAACAACGGAGTTGGCGTAATATCAAGCAACCTGCAGGCGGAAATCAACAAACAAGCCGGGGAAGGCCCAAACTTCGACGAATTCATTGATTTTATGTTTGCCGCCCCCGCAGATCGCGACACACTCGGGCGAACGCCGTCGCTCAATGAAGTTATGCACCTAGTTCAAGAGGCCACAGAATGCCAGGCCACAATGCAGTCCAAGACGGGTTGGAACATGATGGTCCATTATCCTCTCTTATACAAGGCTATTTACGGCCAACGAAGGCAGAACCAGCTAGTAGGCCTCGCGCCTTGTACAACCGCAAAGATCATCAAAGAGTATCTTCCCACAAGTTCACAAGCCAAGATGGTCGACTTTTGCATATATGTCACGCCAGATGTGGACGACGCTGCTAGCAATGCTACCGAAAGACTCCGCCGAGTGTTGCCCTGTAACGTAATTAATCACACCGGATCTCTCTCCCTCCGCGACCAACCCATCGCCATCAGCATCGAGACGAAGAAGAGAGGTGTATTACAGTCAGAAACGGCCGACTTACAGTTAGGAACATGGCACGCTGTGCAGTGGAAATTTCTTGAGGACCTCGTCACTCGATCCGGTGGCTCATTCGACGGACTGCCTTTCCTGCCAGCCATAATCGTACGAGGGCATGATTGGAGCTTTGCAGCGACTACCAGGGAGGAACGAAAAACTGTGTTATGGCTGGAAAAGGGGATTGGGTCTACGACTAACCTTCTAGATGTATACAAGACGGTATGGGGCATACAGCGTCTGGCGCAGTGGGTGAAGGAAGTATACTGGCCGTGGTTTAGGAAGAATGCTTTGGGTATTCCGGAAGGACTATCCCGAACACTACCCCTAACCTGGACACTATCCCTAACCTGAATACTGCCCCTAACCTGAACACTATCCACCCTAACTATATACTACTAGTCACTTATAAATTCCACTGTCTTGTCAGTTGGAGCCATGACGCCGGAAGGACTTGGAAATGAAATATCACGTTTATAGAGCAATGCTCAGCTAGGGTATTAGCAAAGATTTCAGAGATTCCAAGGTCAGCCTCATCGTACTGGACGCTTTTGACTATTACATCGCGCCTTCGGAGGAGTGCCTTGGAACTTCAAGGCTATCGACTAGGCATCAGGCTTTGCCTCGGGGCCGTGGAATCAAGGGAGTCTTGAAAAGGAAAAACAGTGGGTAACTGGAAACCATTGGCGACCAGCTTATCGCTACAAACTGTACTGTTGACATTCTTCTCAATGTCACATTTACAACATGGAAATTCAGAAATTGGATTCTTGGCTCGCTGGTAGGGAACATTCCATTCATTGACTTGACGCTAAATACATTTTTCATCCTCTAGTAGAAACTCCGAATCGACGGCCAGTATCAGTTGAGAGATGGTTGGGCTTAAGCCGTATCCAAAACGATGACCTCGGCCTCGACCTCGCCAATGCTCTCCACTGCGAGCTTGTCTCCGGCGTTGATGCCCTCGATGAAGGCACCGTCGCCCTCGGAGAGCTCAGCATCCTCGCGGCCGTCCAAGCGGATCTTGGCCTTTCCTCCATTGCACATGGCCACATGCACAAAGACCTTTCTCTTCGTGTCCTTGGTGGCGTTGCCTCCGGCGATCCACTCGAACTTCTTGTCGGGGGCGATGAGACCAGCGGCCATGACGAAGTCGGCGTGGATGGGGATGGTGTCGGGGATCACTGCCTCAGCGTCCGTCTCTTGCTGGGTCGTGGCGTCCTCGCCTCCCTTGAGGGGGCTGAGGATCGGGACGAAGGCCAGGCGCTTCGACTCCTCGTCAAAGTGACGGGTGTGGTATCGGGGAGCCAGGCCGCGCTTCCACGGGACAGCCCAGATCTGGAGGAAGTGGACAGTGTCCGACTTGTGCTCGTTGAACTCAGAGTGGGCAATGCCAGTTCCGCCGGTGGTGAACTGGACGTCGCCGCGGTGCATGCGGAAGAACTTGTCAGACTGGCCGCCCTCCTTGCCCTTGGCGAGCATGGAGTCTCGGTGCGTCAGCTCTCCGCCGAGGAGGTAGCTGAAGATCTCAAAGTCCCGGTGAGGGTGGGTGGGGAAGCCGGAGTTGGCCTTGACCCGGTCCTCGTTGAGCACGCGAAGAGATCCAAAGTTGTTGAATCGCGCGTCGTACCAATCAGCAAAGGAGAAGCTGTGGTAGGTGTTGAGCCAGCCATGGTCGGAGTGACCCCGGGTGCTGGACCGGTGGGGGGTGATCTTGGCGTGGAGGAGTGACTTGGACATGTTCTTGGCAGTGTTCTTGGCGGTGCTGATCATTGGGATCTCAGAAGAGACTATGTTTGCGGCTGCGTTGGTGGTGGTGATTGTGGTGTTGTTGCTGTTCTTTGCAGTAAAGATGTTGCTGGTGAGTCTTTGAAGCTCTGAGATGTAGTGGTTGTTTGTTGAGGAGTAGATGATGATGAGGATGGAAATTGTAGCTACGAAAACTGCAGTGAGGGAAGTGAAGCGCGCCATATATACACGAATGGGCCGAAGCGACGAGATCTGCCTAGGCCATGATGGATTGAATTGTTGGTGGATTGACAACGCTGACGAGATATGTATAGCCGACGCCTGGTGTCTCAAGCCCTTATTCATCCTTGGTCATCATGACGCGGATTGGCTGGTGGGGATGATGCGATGGGTGTGGGGCTGGTCCGTCTGGCTTTCAGATTGCTTTCAGATTGATTATTCACGCTGACTGACATGACAGACACACCCAAAACTACCCACACCAGATGCGTAGTTCCTGCGGGGTGGCTGGTGGCTGGGCGTGGCTTTTCTCGCTTTCCATTTTCGGATAAAGTCACGTGATGGGGTTCGCCAGCGCCTCTAGAGACCTACCTAGGCAAGCTAGGCTAGGTGCCCCAAGCCCCACCCCTTTCTTGCATTTAGTATCTCGCCAAGATCACCACTTCACGACTCCAACTTGGGTTCAAGATAAATCGCAGCCAGGCTTACAAGCAGTTCAAACTAACCACTAGTACTAGCTCTCTACCCAATACAGTATCCAGCATTCATTCGATGCATTTCTTAGTACTTGTTGTTTTCCCATCCCAGCACCTGCTGTCTTGCCCAGTCATCAGACGCTGCCCCGGAATGCGCCGCCACCACCGTGACCTGCGTCTGCTTCAGGATGTGCTTCTGGCTATCGCCATCATCATCGAGGCTTCCATGCGATCTCTTCTTTTGGTGGAGGCCAGCCTCGGTTGTTATTGGGGAACTGAACGTGTCCATCTTGACATTATCTTCATCCCGGAGTCGTGAGCTGGGGTGCGTACGGTCGTGCCCAGTCGCCCCAGACTTCAGGTGAGCTGAAGGATATCCGTTGTTGCTGCCGCTGCCACTGCCATATGTGCGGCCGAAGATGGGCAGGTTGAGCAGAGGCCGCAGGGCCGGCATGGACCCGGCGATGATTCCAATGCCTTCCTCCAGGACGGACCACAGACCAATTGCCCCCGTGCTGTACATGAATTCCAGCGGGTCGTTATACAGCGTAAGGAAGCGTAGTCGGACGATGGTTGCGCAGCTTGCACTAAGAAGATGTCAGTGGTATGATCAACGTAAAGTGTTAGAAGGTCCGCGGGCTACTCACAACGCGGCAAGGGCAAGCATTAGAATGACCGAGTACTTAACGCTGGCCTTCATCTGGATGTTCCATAGCAAAACTGCCGGTAGGATGGCGAGACTCCAGTCCGTCACGATGGATACGGCCGAGAAGAAGAAGCTGACGCTGCTGTTCAACTTGAGGTTGCAAGAGCCCGTCGTCGTCTCGCCCCAGAGTGTCGTGATGGGGTGGCAGATGTTCGCGATGGTGATGATGAAGATGATCGAGGCAATGATCATAAGGACAATGATACCCCAGATCGTCCATACGAACCGGCGACGCGAGTCGGCGATACGCAGAAGGGTCACGCAGATGCTGGCCTTGATGGGTACCGTACAAGCGGAGTAGAAGAATTCGGCGATGAAGAAGAGCTGCAGCCACGCATGATTAGCTTTTGCGGTACAATCACTTGTAGGATTTACGATCTTACCTTGGTCCCCTTCTGAATGTCAGACGTTTCAAGCTTTTTTGAATGCTGTCCGGCACCGTAAAAACAGCATACAATGACCAGAGCCGCCGTCACCGAGTAAAGAATCTGCATATGCGTTAGTGGCCGGCCCTTTCCTGGGGAAGCTGGCGGTACATACGAGACCTGTGCACATGAGCCAGTCATCCAAGCCCAGATTCTTCTTCCATGTTCGCACTGCCACACGAGCGACGACAATGATCCACGATATTGCGAGGACCAATATCGTGAGCCAGAGCAGGGGAACGCCTTCAGCTGCCACTGGGGCCATGCTGCTTAAAGTCGCGGTGACGGCGTTGATCGGAGAGATGGAAATTTGGATTTCAGGAAACTGGTGGCTGAGAGGGAGGACGCAGATTTCGTAACATGTTTGTGGACAGGTTGATGCTATGTATAGCCTGTCAACTGACGGAGTGGTGGGTTTTCCTAATCCAAATCCTCCCAGTCTAAAGCGCCCCTGAGGGCAGTGAAGGGTATAGAAATAGGAAATGATTTGCAGCTCGTGGTTTGAACGGTTTTGAAGGCGGGCACTTGACGGCACGACCCAGGGGTCCGCCCATTGTTTGGACAATACGGACTGGGGGACCCAAGGCCTGCTTGCACACGATGTCACTTATTCTCCTTTGTTCCGACTCAACCGTATCCTGGTTCCCTGCTCCCACGCGAGAGAAATAAGTTGGTTATATCCACTGTGTGTGGGTTTTCCACAGAAATAGAGGATATCTAACTCGAGAACCTCGGTAGGAGGACTCGGGGGCAATGGAGACAAAGGAGGCAAAAGTCGCCTTCGAGACGTCTATCGTGCGACACAAGTTGAAGTCTGTCCTATCACACGCGGCCCTGTGGGTTATAAAGGGTCACATCGAGACGGAAGCTTGTGTCTAGTGGCAGCTAGTTACCGGTTCAGAAGTTTACCGACAGGCAGGGATTGCGAGTTCGCTTCGCCGTTGAATCTGCCGAACTTGCCGTGGTGAGGCCGGCATATGACACCCCAGTCCTTCAGCTTTCTTCAAATGGATATGGAAACTGAGCTGGTCCAATAACAAGTATTCAGCATTCACTCCGCCCCGAGTGCAACCATCCAATGACACGTCAGAAACCTGGCATGGAAATTAAGGAGCCTCTCTCACCGACACAGAGAACCACTACGTAAGTAATCGCCGGGACCCGACTTCTTGGGCTCGACACAAGCTTTTTATCATCTTTCACAACGACATCACGAGACACCTTCTGACAGCTCGTGTATGCATATTATCATCGTTTCAACCTCTCGTCGAACCTTACCCGCAAGCAATATGGCCGAATTCGTCATTGAAGACAAGGATCTGACCGGCCTTAAGGGCAAGGTCGTCATCGTCACAGGTACGAACATGCATGGTTGCTTATTACTCCTTCCCGAGTCCCTGCAGAATCCTTCATAGATCTGCGAACCCAGTCTGACCACTCCCTTGGATTTGTTTAGGAGGCTCGTCGGGTATCGGTCTCGCTACCGTCGAAACGCTCCTGTCGCAGGGCGCCTCCGTCGTCAACGGCGACATCAACCCCCCGGCCCAGCAGCCCGAGGGATCTTACACCTTTGTCAAGACCAACGTGGCGGTCTGGGCTGATCTGATCGCGCTCTTCAAGGAGGCCAAGAAGATTTACGGCAGCATCGACCATGTCTTTGCCAATGCCGGCGTCGGCCCCCGCACCGACTATCTGGCGACTGAAGTAGACGAGAACGGTGACCTCAAGGAGCCCTCAAGTGTGCTTTTGGATGTCAGCCTGACGGGCGTCATTAACACCACTACCCTCGCCATGAACTACATGCGAGAGCAGCCCCAAGGCGGAAGCATTGTCATTAACGGCTCCTCGACTGGACTGCAACGCCTCCGCGCTGTGGACTATGGTTAGTTCATACAAATCTTTATCTGTCGAGCGATTGTTTATTAACAGGCATGCCACAGCTACGGCCAAACACGCTGTTCTCGGCTTCGGGCGAGGTCTTATCCCGGTCCTCGAGGCCATGAAGCTACCCATCCGGGTCAACATCTTGGCGCCGACCTGGACGGACAGCAGCGTGCTCCCGGACCTGAAGGGCCTGATGGCGAAGATCGGTGTCGACCTACAGCCCGCCTCGGCCGTCGCTCGCGGCGCCGCTCTCCTGATGGCCGACGAGTCCCGAAACGGACACGTGATCCACGTACAATGTGGCAAGTACAAGGAGATTGACGAGGCTGTACTCCTCCCGGCATTTAAGTCCATCCTGGGCCCCGATTACCCCAGTGAGGACGAGGTCCTCCGGCGCTTGACGGAGGTCATGATGGCTGGTCAGTGAGATCGAGACTTGGACCTTACGCTTCAGAGAACATGAAATTAGTAGACCATCACATAAATAAAGACAAATTGAACAGAGGCCGCGACTGATACCAGGACGAGAGAGGTGGTGTCCCCGATACGAGAAGAAGAGTACGCGATGCCTACCTAGGCTGAAGGTCCTCTCTGTGAGGCACGTGACACTCTAGCTGAGACTAGCGTGTCATCACGGGTAAAGATGGCGCATGCGGGTATCGGCTCGTAATGAGTCTAATGACGCCTCGCCCAGGCCATTTCCATGAGCTGAGAGCTGAGCTGAGCCGACCTGCAACTTAAATTGACGACGCGTGAAGACGCGCAGAGGAGAGGCTGGTCTGGAAAAATGCCAATGGCAATGGTGGCCCAAGCCAACCATGCACACGTGACCATGACCTTGGCCTTGACCACTTCGTCCCGCAATCCAACCACCTCATCTGAAACAGCCAGCAGCAGGTCCCTGCATCCTGTTGATTAATCCCCGATTCATCGCTATGGTTCACCAATCGGCAGGCACCCAAAGCTGTCAACCGAAGGCTTGGTTTTTTTCTGATCCTCGAGGAAGAGGTTCTTGGCAGCGTAGGGCTTGGGTTCTCCCTGCTTCTGCTTCAGATGTGTCCGTGGCTGGTGGCTGGGTTTGCAGTTGTTTCATATCCAACCCAGCGTCCGTATTTCGTAGTTGCTGTACGAATACTTTTCATCACGGCTGTCGTCATTAACTGTACAAGGTCATGGCGTAGCTCTCAGTGTTAACTTTGCTGTTGAGAAACTAACCAAGAAGAGCTATAGCAATCATATCGAATAGGGTCCGTCCTAAGCCTCAAGAGCGTCGGACATGACGCGCCTACTGTCATAGGATGCTCGACAGAATTCAATTGAACAAACTATCTCAGAGTAGATCTTCAAACTGTCCCATTCAATTAATAGAGAGGAAGAGGCAGAATGGAGTAGTGCTAGATTTTCTCGGGGTATTTTGGTTTTATTTGGCACGCGTGTTCCCATATGCCTGTTTGAGGAGCAGGCGATGATGCATCGGTTCCCGCAACTCGCGTGGTAATTATCGTGCATCTCAAAACAAGGTGCGAATGATAGACGTCACCGCACCCCGGAAAACAGGCAGACAGCATCATGGGTGTGTCGCGGTGTTGGAAGAGATCCTATGGGTGGAACTGCTCAGAGGTGGTTGGTACTTGGTAGCCCGTCTCAAGCCCCTGTCGCGAGAGAGGAAGTTTTCTGGACATGCACGATGGCGATCATGGCGCACATCCCTTAGGACTCTGTGGCAGTCTAAAGTCTGCAAGGGCGGAACGAGGCGTAGGGATGGTTCATGCGATGAATTGCGCAGCGCGGCCGTCTGTTCGACCTGCCTGCCTTTTCCCGTGTCGCAGACTCAGTGGGTAGAGCGGGACAGCGGGACAACGGGAGAGCGGGAGACGGCCGACGGATGACATGTTCGGTCGGTCTCCATCTCATCCATCTTCTTCCCGGAGGGCCGGTAAACTTAGCCTGATTAGGCATAGCGCCACCTCGGTTTGCCTAGTCCAACGAAAACCGTTGGAACAACGCATCAGTCAACCCACTAGGGAAGGTCGGGCTGCGTTGGACGATTTCGCTGAGCTGTCGGTGTTGGGGAGAGATTTCTTCTCCTTTTCCTTTTTCTCATGTTCTGTTCTTCTCCCTCTTCAATTCGGAAAAGCAATCAAAGAGAGAGCGAGAGAGAGAGACACTGAGGGAATCAAATGCTCCGTGTTCGCGTAAGTTCTTCTGCCTCTTCCAGGGGTCTTCCCTCCCTGAGCC
>JABSTB010000885.1:0-37749 GCA_013756995.1 Neonectria neomacrospora | reverse complement strand
ATATCTGTGTATCAGAGGTTTATGCAAATTCGGGTCATTTGTCGCCACACGAGGGGTCAATCCAACACAAGTAACAAACTAGTTTAGGCCATTTCTTATGAGTAAAACGGATCGTATTGGACTAGAGGGTCACGACAGGCATGTGTCAGCTTGGATTCCGACCCAGACAAAGCTATTTGATGTTCTATCCATTCCCATCCTCCACTTCGTCAACTTAGGTACGGGTACATCTGATTTCGCTTTCCTCTTTTTTGCTCCATCAGTATTCTCCGAATCTGACCAAGACTCGTAAGCTTCCTCGTCTTCCTGATCAAGAACTTCACACAACCGTTCATGGTGACGTATACCCTGCTCGGCGGCCGGGAATCCATCGCGACGAAACCACATAGAGGCGCTGAGGGTCGCATGACAGGAGGCATCTTCATCTTCCGGGTCGAAAACATCGAAAGGAACTACGGCATCTTCAACATCGTTGCTACTGTCTGTAATAACCTCCGAGAGAGGCTCAGGCGGTGTGGTTGTGAATGCATTCATCGGTTCGCCGTTGAATGGCGAATGTAGCTGTTGAGCTTGCTCGCTGCAGTTCCAAGACCATTCTTTATACAAAAGGCCATGTTCTTTACAATTCGCATGTAGGCGGACTTCAATTTCGGTGTTCTCCATACCTGTTTCCCCGAATGGCTCCCAGGGAGACATTGGAACACGTGCTTGATACTCCTCCGAAGCAAGGTAAAGCAGACGGCATTCATCATTTCGCTGAATTGCCTCAGCTGTCTGAGTCTGAGACAGAGGGAGCTGTATGAAACTTTGCAGAGTTCGTGTCCATGCAGCTGAGTGTAGCTCGATATCGCAACTTCCGAGTCGAGCACGCCGGAGGATATTTGTATGAAGGCCTGTAAGAAGTGCGCCTAGTCAGAGAAAACTGAGTTGAGAATGCTTGCGGATCAGGATATGTGCAAGAGCTTCATGATCGGTCTAAGCGTCAAGGACTGCAAAGGCGCCTTGCAACCAGGCGCTGGCAAGGTTGCAGGGCACGGTAGAGTCGAAAAAGATGCTCGACAGAAGAGCTGACAAACCCTCTCTGTTACAGCTCAAAGTTAGGAGCTTATCTAGCTGGGGTGTTGAAAGAAAATGTTGGCGTGTATTCCCCAGCTGGGCGACGCCTCGTGAGCCCGACTTGCGGGCAATTCGAGGAATCGGGAGCAGGACTCGACCACCCTCGAGGTTTGCTAACGGCAGAAGTAGAGCTGCAGACAGTGCCGCATGACTTTGGTCTTCAACATCGTGAAAAGCACTATAATCTTCCAGGTATCCCATCGCCATAGTAAAGGATGGAGGCGGCGAAAACGACGATGCTGTAAGAACAAAGATAAGTTTCTTCGGAAGCCGAACAGACCATGGAGAGTGCAATTCAGTGCGGGGACCTTCTATCGTAGCGAGCCAGCCCTCTTCGGGGGCTAGGACAGCAGCCCACCATCGAGCTGCATCTCTGTCGGCGGTGCCAAGATCCACGAATATCGAACCACTCGGTTCGCTAGAGGATGGCGATGGATCTATTGCTGTTTCCCAGGTCGAGACACCGTTGGCCGTAAGACTGCCGCCCCAGTAACCCAAAAGGAGCTGACGAGGAAAGGTTGGGTGCTCGGGAAAGGCTCTGTCGAGTTTTCAAGACAGTAGGTCGGTAGGCTGGTGACCTCTGAAACCGGGGCGCGAAGACGGGACCAGACACGTAAGCCCTGTTTAAAGACAGCCTTGGCTAATTCTTGGCTTGGGCGGACAGCGTCCTCCATGTTAAGAAGCCAGGGCTTACGATGCTAGCGAATGTTAATTCGAGAAACGCCAGTTGTTGGTTTCGAATTTGCGAGAAAGGTTAGAGAAGTAACTGGCTTGACCACGTGACAAATAACATGGTACTCGTCCAATCAAACCGATTACAGGCAATATTATTGCAGAAGCAGTTTCAAGTGCCGGGCTACGGGTTTTGTTAAGAACGTAAGATTTGCGGTTGTTGTTACGAAGATAGAGCGCCGTAACTCGACAATACTTGAGACGCGAACTCGCAAATGAACCAATGCCAGAGACTTTTCTGCAATATATGTAAAACGAGGTAATTTGAAAAGCCTACGGCTTTACTTTTCATATGGAGCCTCCCTATAGGTTTTGATTTTTCCGACAGCTTAAAAGTTTTCAACTATTTCTCATTTTGAAATCGGCAACGGTGATAATTGATCCTATCTTGTGACTTTGTTACGGACTTTTATGACAAAGGAAATTGTTCACACGAATACTAGTATGTGCAATGAGGTAATCACAGAAGCCGTGACGACGTATCGGCACTTAAGATGGTTTCTCATCGCCAACAAGGTGCTGACTGCCTGCGTGCACCTCTTATTGCCATTTTGGCCGAAGCATGGGTTCGTGATTGTGGTGAAAAGGAAAATTACTCAAGTTCTCTCAAATAATCAAGTAGTATTTAATAGTCTAATAGTCCTGAGTAACCAATCTGCAAGCGAGAGAGGCAATTGCTCCATGTCAGCGTTTCCATCGTGCATAGCAACACCATTCAATTCCGTAGAGTACAGGTGATTCTTCTCTATTGCTTCATTTGGTTGCAATATTTCAACTTCGGCCTTATTCTATGGAAACTCAGCGTTCAACGTCACATCCATCATGTTGCTAGTTTGCAATCACCCATTGAAAATAGTTCGTTTTCAAGTTCGAATACAACGAGAATAAGTTATTGGCTTTCATTAACTTCATAGTATAGCTTCTGATGAAACAAGGTTAATATCCTGAGTATCCTAACTCTTACATTCTTCTTCCATAAGCATCATGACAGGGTAATATCCATCAAGCCGCCTTGGCGGCATTTTCACGCTCCTTCAGGCCCGCTCGTACCTTGGGGAGGATGTAACGTCCGTAGTCGATGGAGTCATTCAAGTTATCATAACCACGAATGGAGATGAGTGTGGCACCCAGGTCAACATAGTCCAGGATGGAGTCGGCGGCCGTCTGGTAAGAGCCGACCAGCGCAGTCGAGGCGCCACGCGCTCCGGTGGCAGTGACAGTAGGGTACCAAAGGGCTCGGTCCTGGACCTCACCGCGCTTGGCGATGTCAAGAAGACGCTGAGATCCCACATTCTGAGGCGCGGGAGCGTTGACGGGGACTCTGCTCTGGCCCTTCTCTCGGTTCTCCTTGAGGAGGTCCAGAGTGCGGTGGGCCTTGGCCCAGGCGAGGTCGTCAGTCTCGGCGACGATGGGGCGGAAGGTCACCCAGATTCGAGGGCGGTCCTCCTTGGAGCGACCGGCCTTGTCGGACTCAGCGTAGATGCGGTCGATCTGCTCCTTGGTCTCCTTGAGAGGCTCGCCCCAGAGGCCGAAGATGTCGGCAAGGGAACCGCCAATGCGGTAAGCAGCGTCCGAGGATCCTCCCACGGAGACAGGGATAGTGCCGTTGGTAGGACGGACGGCGTTTCTGAAGTCCTTGAACTGATAGTACTTGCCCTCCCAGTCAAAAGCCTCATCCGACTTCCATGCTCGGCGAAGAATCTTGATGTACTCCTCCTGGCGCAGGTATCGCTCCTCCTTGTTCAAGAAGTCACCCTCTCGGGCCTGCTCGGCGTCGTCTCCGCCGGCGATGAAATGCACGACGACTCGGCCCTTGCTGAGTTGGTCCAGAGTTGCCAGCGCCTTGGCAGCAACGGTGGGGTAGAGGGTATTGGGACGCAGGGCAATGATGATCTTGATGTTCTTGGTCACGGCAACGATGGTCGCGCCAATGGTGAAAGGGTCGAAGGAAGATGAGCCGTAAGGGATGAGAGTGTAGTTGAACTCATGGTCATCCAGTGAGCGGGCATAGCGGATGAGATAATCGGGGTCAATGCCGGCTCCAGGGATCGGGGCGAGCTCCGTGGAGGGGTTGGGGAAAGTAACGCTGATGAATTCGGTGGTCATTTTGAATGCTGGATCTTTTAATTTCTTGCTTGTCTTCTAATATCTGAAATGAACTTCTCGAGGCTCACTTTATATGTTCACCTGCGACGGAGTAGCTGTTGTTGAGTGAATGTAGACTAGCGAATTATTAATCTCCATAATGGCGAAATTATTGCGACAACTTCTCAGAGATCACGCCTTACCACCACAACCGATGTCGGCCGAACGGGATAAGATCGTCTCCGGAAGCGATTGAGAAGTGATTGAAAGCCCAATTGAAATGCTAGCTGTTATCAATTGAAATATAGAAAGTAACCTGGCCATGGTGGGCTGCTACCAATTTCTAGTCCCTGATACTGAAGCGTTGGATGTCCCAGCTCAATGAGCATGCCTCACCCTCAACACGTCTGATCGCCTTCTACCCCGAGTCCCTCCAACTCGGAGCCGAACCAAGGCACCATCAAGGGTGGATTCCTCCCACTTCGGTATTGAACAACCCCGCAGTTGAAGCTATGGCCGCAACGTCGAATGTTGGTGTTGATCCGCGATGGCGTCAGATGGCGAGTGATCCACAGGAGCGTTACAAGCGGCGAGCGCCGGGGCGGGTCAGCTGCAAGCACACAACCCCAAGCCTCGATTCCAGGGTCGCTATTGGCGCGAGCATGCTAAGTCCGGGATTAACAGCCCGTGCCGATGCTGCAATCCGATGGCATGAGCCGGTGGGATGAAGAGGATCTAGTGCGATAACAGCCCGGTGGGTTCCTGAAACGTGATTGAGGAACTCCGACAACCGACTGCCTAAATATAACCTCACTTTTATCCCCGTAGGGGATAACAACCGAGCGGGATGGTGGGATAACGAGCTAGTCGTTGCAATTAGAGGTCCTTATTGGTTCTCATTGATCGCGCTAGGTTCTTTATCGATCTTATGCCATCCAAAGGGTGCCTTGCCTCCATGACTCTCTCGGTGACCAGAACTATTCCTGCGACTGACAAACCACCACTCCGAGTTCAATCGACTGATTCAACTGAAAAAACGAACCATTTGCTTAAGCCTGGTTATGATACATCATAGCAGGGCCTTGGGAGTAACGTTTATACCTCAGAGCCGTAGACGTTTCTCAGACGCTGACGTGATTTTCTTCTCGTAGCTCATCAAGTTGACTTTGATCAAGTTTGATAAGCTATCCAGTATTGTGTTCTTCATGTCCAAGACATTCTAGGAATACTTCAGTGGCATTTGTTCCACCTCAAGCTGTGAACGTTGGACGGTGAAGACGATGAAGCTCCATAAGCAAGGCCTCGTCCGATGTTTTCCTGTCCAACCATCTATTCAAAATCAACCAAAGCATTCATCTCATCCATAATAGCCATGAACCTTCATATATGTCATCCAACGAGTTTCACTTTTGCGAAAAGCCGACCGATTAATGAAAAAGGTTCGGCTCTGACGAGAAGGTGATGAGGTTACTACCTCCCGTGGTGTGTATTTGGTTGACCAAGTCATTTGGCAGACTCACTTCAATGTCTTTGAGGCGACCGGAAGCGAACTAACCGTGCACCCGTTCACAGCCATCCAGGTCGGTGCAGCGGGGCTTAAAGATACGCATCACATTTCACAGCGACAATATTGAATCTGGTTTATGTGGTCTGTATGCCTTACTCGGTACAAATTTTCCAAAAAGACAACAACTCCCGTTCCAAGCCGCAAACCGTTGGAACTACGCAATAGAACCCGTGATATGATCGGCAACGCCTTTCTCAAATATCCTCCGGTTCATTAACACTCTACAGTCCAAACCTTCCGTGTTTTGAATTCCACCCGGTGCAAGCATAATCATCTACTCATCAACTTCGCGATTCCATGAGATTTTGTTGCTTGAAGAAGTCTCATCAACTTACTGTGAAATCCTCTGGTCGTTGTAACCAATGGAAGATTTGTCCTTGTACAGGTAGTATTTGAGGCATATTCTCCAGGTCCTACTGCCGATAGAGTGAGCTTTTCTCAAGGCGATTCTGGTCGGTGTGAATCACGTCTAAGCAACCCTTTTCAATCCACCACACGAGTGGCTTCAGGAGCAGCTCTGAGGCCCAATAATCTGCACTTTAACTAAGGACTTTTGATGTATGTTACGGTGGCCTATGTCTTTTTATTCACCATCTCGGAATAGGCACGAGTAAGAGTAATATCGTGCTGCGTACTCGGATATCTGCGTCACTGGCAGGTGCATATGCATCGTACCGTCACTGACGGTTCCCTTCTCGGGGCCGCTACCCGCTCTCGCTGATCCATGCTCTCTGGTCTGAACTTGAGGCCCTGCCATTTAATTCAATGACCTTGGCCAGGTCAACTGTGATCGCTAGCACTGATGTGAGCTGGGCTCGGGGATTCAGTTGTGAAACGGGACGAAGGGCTCTGACAATGCTGAGCGTGTCACAGTTCCCAAGCAGACCCTTTAACCAGTTGGAATGATCAGTGCAGTTTTGATTGGGCAGTTGACATCGGATCTACAAGATGCGGTCACGATAGCGTCGAAGATTCATTACCCGCTGTCAATTCACTGCTTGTTGGTGCTGGAATCTTGAACTAGCGGGGTACCGTTACCCCGCTCCACGCACAACTTCACTGAGTGCGGGTGTGCGAGGGTAGCGAATTCGCACACGATGAAGATAGTCGTTTGTTATCGCCGGATGCAGTAATAAATTCCCAGTATTTGCAGTACGCATCAGAAGAAAAACCAAGGTAAACTTTGACTGTGTACTAGATGAAGGCATATTGCAGTTAAGGATAGATTGCAATGATCTTGATGGTGACTAGAATTTACCCTACACTTTCAGGCGACGATGAACCCAGTCACAAGCGGGATTTTACGGGCAGGGTTCTGTATCCATGTAGAGGCGTTGGAGGCCGTAGGTTTCGAAACAATGGGCTTGATCGTACCGTACGACAGTGGAAGAAACGTGACCCATATCTCTATATTTGGCTACGAAGCAAGATGTAGTACGCGTGTGAATACGTGCTGCTCGCAGATCGCCGAGACAGACTTGGCATCGACTTGTCGCTGTCTTGGCTTTTCCCGGCGCCTCGGGGAGGCCGTCTGTCCCGTCTGGGGGAGACGTATGCTCTAGCCCGATACGGGCAAATCCATGCGCTCTCAGCCACAGTAAGGCGTTCCTGGCCGGCATACGTGTGTCTCTGCCACTCTCTCGCGCCCGCTGACATTCCCTGTGCGGGTAATTCGGCTGCAGACGTGGCTGGAGTAACCCCGCCGCAGTCACTGCGCCATCCATGACGTGCGTCTGGCTAATCAGCTGAGGCTCTGAGGCACACAGGACGGTTGCAGCTTGAGCTATTTGCTATATTACGGGAGCTTATTCCGCCTTGGGCCACTCTGTTCTTACAACTTTGATCATTCGTCATCCATCAAACAACCCACAGTCGAATCTCGACATCCCTCGGTCCTAACCTCTCACACCCACACATCCCCATCGCAATGTCGTCGCAGGATTACTACGGAGGCGGAGGCGGCTACGGACAGCAGCAACAAGGCCAGCAGCCAGGCTACGGCCAGCAGCAGGGCTACGGCCAGCAGGACCAGCACGGTCAGGGCTACGGCCAGCAACAGAACTATGGCCAACAAGGCCAAGCCTACGGTCAGCAGGGCCAGGCTTACGGCCAACCGGGATACCCTCAACAGGTTCGTTGACTTGGTTGATCCCATTCCCGGGCCATCCACTCCATTAATTAATGCCAGCGTGCTAACTTGCTACGCCTCCAGCAACAGTACGCCCAGCATCCTCAAGGCCACGGCTATGACAACCAGCAGCAGGGTCACGGCGGGTATCAATCGGGCCCTCCCCAGCAGCCTAGCTATGCCTCGCACTCTCCCCAGCCCAGCTACTCGTCCCCTCCGCCCGGCCAGGGCTACGGCGCTCCCCACCAGCAGGGCCACGATCAGCGCGGAACCTCCCCATATGCCCCCCAGCAACAAGGCCAGTATGGCGCGCAGCAGGGCTACCAAGGAGCCCCCGGCCAATACCCCGGCCAGCCTGGCCAGCCCGGTCAGGTTGGGCCCGATGGTGACCGAGGTCTCGGCGCCACCCTTGTGGGCGGCGGAGCGGCAGCATGGGCAGCACACACTGCCGGAGGAGGTCTCCTAGGCAGTCTCGGTGCCGCGGCTGCTGGTGCTATTGGCGCCAACGTTCTCGAGAACAAGATGAAGAAGTAAGTCTCTCCGAACATACAGCAATTTTCCCCTCTGTCAGCGAGTTACTAACAACATCACAGGCACAAGAAGCCCAAGAAGGACAAGAAGTACAAGAAAAGAGGTGGCTCCGGCTCTAGCAGCAGCAGCAGCGACTCGGACTGATGAATTAGCGATAATGCGATTGGGAGTTTTGGGGGCTTGATGATCATGTCTTGGTCTGTTTTTCTTTCACTAGTTCGTCAAAACACCCCCTCGAATAATTGTAGAATCCCATAGTTTTCTCAATGATTCTATTTAAAGCAGTCTGGTGTCCTAATTTCTCCTCAAATGACTCCTACCCATAGACGTTAGCATTTCCTGTTCAATTCATCCCAGGGTGACACATAACCTTACCAGAATTGGTAGATGGTCAAACCGATCACAAAGATGTAGGCGAGGCAAGAGAAACAAACCGCAACCCAGCCAACTGAGTATGCATAAGGCACCATACTCAGAGACAAGAATAGAAATGCTGTTACAAGCAGCAGGTGAAGCAACGCAGACGCCAGGATGCCAACGTTGTCCCACTTTTTACCCCAGGTTTCGTCATAAACACCACCTGCCTTGTCCCGGAGGATGGTGAGCAAGCTTGAGCTGTAACCCGCAACTGCGATGGAAAGGATGAAGCAGAGCCATGCGATGGCCAGAAAAGTCCGGACAGTTGACAAAGCAAACGGTGGCGCGCCGGGCTTCCAGAGGTCGGCCGGGTCGGCCATCTGACCGACCACGACGACAAAAGTCGAGGCGCCGAAGATGGACACGCTGAAAACGAAGGAGATGAACATCTTGAAGTCATCGATGGACGATTCCACTGGGTTTGGCATGGCTATAGAGGTTGAAGCCGGCATGGCTGTGGAAGTCGGGGCTGGTAGTCTTGTCCCCGATGCCTTGGTGGCTATCGCACTCGGAAGGCTCACGACTGGAGTAGAAGGAGGAGGAGCGTTGTGTTGGGTTACTTGCTGCATCTTGTTCAAAGCGTATGATCAACAACCTGATGAAATTTTGATCTCACGTTCGTCATTTGTAGATTCGTTCAGCTCGGAAGATTAGGCAGAGATAAGGCAAGTGGGAGGCACCCCGTCAGCCTTAAATCTATGCAGCTTCACATTCCACCCCTGTACATTCGGAATCTGGGCCAATCAGCTCCTGTTTTCAACCCAGCCTCAGCACTATTCTGCCTTGCCGCTCCACGTGATGGTCTATCGGAAGCTTGGCATCCGACTCAGTAGTCTACTCACTAAGGGTACATAATCAAGGCCCTCGGAATGGCGAGCGACATCTTGGGCCTCACTTGGCCCCACATCGACGACGCTGCATCATCACCGTCGCACCGACCTCGATCACGAGTCGCACGGGAGCCGCCGAGTACCAATAAGAGGCTCGTTGCCATTATTTCTACGGGTCTTGCTCAGCCAATCGGTATGAGACTACTTACTTGGCCCCGCATCATCCTCTCCTTGGTGGTAAGCCTTAAACCCAAATCCTCAGCTTCTTGAGACTCGTCGCTCGTAATCTAGACGCCGTCGCTCAACACAAGTTTCTTTATAGTTTATTTCAATATGCGATAATGCACGGGCAGATCAAAACAACGCCTTGCTGGATAGGCAAGTGTGGGAGTTGAGCGACGATGCCACAGGTCTACATCTCCTTGCAAATCCCACCAACCCATTAATAGAGTGAGTGCTTCTCGCTTCCGTCTGGCTCGCATATTCTGATCATTTATTTCTATCCAGCATTGTTGCTGTCCATGGCTTGGACGGCCACTGGAAGCGATCCTTTACTGCAGACAACGGCGTTTTCTGGCTACAGGACCTGCTCCCTCAACTAGTTCCAGAGGCTCGGATCTACTCCTTCAGCCATGACTCTCGAACCAGAGGGGGTGATCTGCCTCTCACTCTCGATATTTCTGATCATGGGAAGGATCTCGTCGCTGAGTTGACTATTGCCCGAGAACTGACTAATGTGAGCGGTTCTTTCGCTGCCCGCGAGAGCATAACTTTGCAAATAAATCTAACGGCTCGCAGACCGAAAGAAACCCCATATTGATGATCGGGCACAGCCTTGGGGGTCTCATCATTAAAAGCGTATAGCTCAAATTCCTCAACGATGTCATGCCCAATTCTACACCTAGCTAACTTACCTCAGGCTCTCCTTCATTCCGACATGGCCCGTGTCGGCCACTTAGAGCGCCAAAAGTCTATCAAACTATCAACATACGCCGTACTGTTTCTTGGCACACCTCATCAAGGAGGTAACGGCGTCTCGGTCGCAAAGTTCTTCACCAACGCCATGTCAGCGGTTTCCTTCACCAACAGCAAACTTTGGGAACGCATGAGGCCAAATTCGGAATGGCTCCAGGATCTCCAGTATCGATACAATACCATAAGCCAAGACTTCGAGACGACGTACTTCTATGAGATGTACAAGATGAAAGTGTTTGGGGTTGGGCAAATTCTCGTATGTTCCATCTTTTTATCTTATCCAGCTTGGGCATCATGATACAGCTCAGTTTCTAATCATGCTTGTCGTCATAGGCTGTGCCTAAATATTCTGCGGTTGTCTTCGGTTCGATTAACTCTGAAGATGTCGCTTTGGCTGCCGACCATTCCACAATGGTCAAGTATACGGGATTGAGGGATAGTGGCTTCCAAAAGGTCGGGTCGAGGCTGAAGATACTCGCCGCCAAGGCGAGATCCAAAGTGGACCACAACTGGCACCTATGGGACTCCCAAAAAAGTAAGTTCCGAGTTTTGGGTAGTTTGATCCTTTGTGACCAAGCGGACTAATTGCCCATAGACATATTTGCGAGTCCCGTAAGAACACAAGTGGAACGATCGAAAGAATTTGATATAGGCATGGCCTTTAGCAGCATTCGCAATCCTTATTTCACAGGTCGAGAAACTACGCTCCTTCATCTTGACCACATGCTTCGAGAGCCTTCGCAGAACATAGGGTTTAGCCTGGTAGTTCTATACGGAGCTGGTGGTATTGGGAAGACCCAAATTGCTCTCGAATACGCACATCGATCCCGATCCGAATACGCATCCATATTCTGGATCGATGGAGCTCGCGAGGATACAGTTGATGCTAGCATGCAATCGTGTCTTCGGGAGCTGCAGCGACACTACCAAATCCACGATTTGAGCAAAAGTCCTCGATACAAGCTCATCAAGCACGTTCTAGAAAACAGGGGCTCGATGGCAAACAATCAAACTGTCAGGGAGACTTTCTTCAAGTGGCTGACTTACGATGGCAACCAAAACTGGCTGATGATCGTTGACAATGTTGACGATTTAGAGAGCGTTGACTTTCGTACTTTATTACCGTCGACCCAGTGGGGCACCATTCTGATCACAACTCGACGGTCAGACTTGGCAGTCAACTGGAGATCTATCGAAGTTCACGAGATGGATCAATTAGAAGCCATGTCTCTGTTGAAACAGAGCAGCAAAACCAGCCTGGAACTGGGAACCGACGGCAAGAACTCCTAGAAACGACATTAAAAGATGATCTAGACTAACACACAGTGTAGAATGGAACAGCGCTCGCAGACTGGTCGATACTCTGGCATATCTTCCACTTGCAATAGCTCAAGCTGGTGCAAACATCGCCATGGATAGACACGATAGACCTATCAATACTTACCTCAATCGCTACCTGAAGTACCCTCGGGAGCTTCTTGCTCATAGGGCCACGGAAACACCTTGGGATTTAGGAAAGAGGGATACCGTTTTCACAACATGGGAAATCTCCTTTACGGCCGTGGTTGAGAGGATGCCAGAAGCTGCCCGGATACTAGTGATGTGTGGGTTCCTATCGCCATCCTCTATTTCCGAAAAGTTCTTCCTCCTCCATAGTAAAGGACCTGAAAGAGGCAAGTCCATATGCATTGAATTGTCTGAGGGATTACTAACGATACCAGAGGTGGAAGTTAGAGAAGCGTTCGAGGTCCTATTGTCCTTTTCCTTTTTCAGAGCATCACCCGTCGCTGCGAATACGTATTCCATGCACCCGCTCATTCATCTTTGGACTCGGCTTCGAATGACTGTCGAAGAGCAGAAGAGTATGGCGCGGAAATGTGCTATCCTAATCCTCGAACACAACTGTTGGGATTGCAACATTGGAGGCCACGCAGCGCAACTCTTTTACATCCACCAGGAACTATATCCGTGCAACAAACAGCCGTCTGATTTCATTTCCGTCCCGATGTTGGAGATGGAGTCTGATATCTCAGACCAAATTCCAAGTCAAAACCCGCTCTTGTGGTTGGAAGGATGGATTTTGTGGTCCAGAGGCTGGGTCTATGATAAATTGCACTACATCTACCTTAACTGGTATCTTGACGACAAATTTTCCGGATTGGACGACTGGGAGCTTCTGTATCTCTCGCATCAAGATCTGTGGGAAGCCAAGCCTCTTTTCTTAGAGTGGACGCTATGCCATGCCCTGAAACAATTCCCAGCCAAGCATCCTCGCATCCTCGAGATTATAGGAAATTATGCGATCAGTCTCACCGGCTCAAAGGACCAGAACAACTCAATGGCATGGAATGTATGGCTCACAGCTGCAAGAACCCAAGTCTTAGGGTCTGAACACCCCGCCACTGCGGGTGCGCTCATAGGCCTGGGAGTGACTTCACGCAAATGGGACGCATGCGAGGAGTCGCTTTCGTTTATGGCTGAGGCATGCGAGCGACGGATACGAGTGCTGGGCTATGACGACGTTCTCACTCACAACGCCATCGCCTTTTTTGCTGAAGAGGCCAATGGCTGCAACGCCAACGGCGAGGGAGTGAACTGGTTCAGTGCTTTCATCAATAAAAACGGTGCAAAAAAGGCATTGCGATATGTTCAGCATCGACCGCATCTTGTGGCGAAAGTGATCACACAACTCTTGCGGCATGGACGATTAGAAGACGTCACTACGCTTCTCCCGAAAATACCCTTGCAGTACTACTATATAGAGGATATATTTGACGCGTTTCTGAACCGCCTACAACGGGCCACGTCTTCTCAAGAAAGGGAGGATATAGGAGTAGCGTTAGTCGCTTTGGAGGAGAAACGAAACCCTAAGCTTTGCTTCTGGCCGGGTTTCATCGATCAAACAGAGGTGGAACAATGCAAACGACGGAACCTAGGCCTGACTCTGGGGATGAGTTGTTTATACAAACTGCTTGGGAACCAGGACGAGGCTGAATCATGGCTGCTCGAAGGATTCAGCGACTTGATCACCCGGTCGGCGTGGGCCCCGTGGGGTGTACTTACAGACATGGCGTGCTGTCCAACAACCGAGGAAGTTAAAGAGACAAGCCGCCTGGAGATGAAGGATGCCCTTTTCACTTGGAGGGACCTTGGAGGGCCGGTGATATTTGACGTGATATTGAACTTTGATCAGGTTTTACAGGAATGGAGAATGACCTACGTAACGACGGCTTGGGCATGGGCGGGAGGTCGTTGGGATGGACACTGGACGGAACTGGCAACGGAATTTTATAACTCGAAGCTTTGCCTCGGTACCCAGCATAAGGACATACCGGAAAGTCTTCTTGTGTTGATGGGCAGATTTCCAACGGACACGAAAGCATGGCCGAGGAGCTTGCAGCACCCTGACATTTTAGGACATTGAGGTTATGCCATCTCTCAGCATGTCAATTATTTGCGTTGGACTGGAAATAATAATACTAGCGTTTGAGCCATTGAAAATATCTTACTCGGATTTCTCAAGTAATAGAGGGAACATGGGGGCCACCAAGGGCTACATATTAAAGCCTCCGCGATGGACATCCCCAATTCCTTCTTGCTACTAACTATATATCTATAAGGCTTTCATGATCATGCCAAAAATCTTTAGATCGTTCTCCGAGTCCTCTATAGTAGTCTTTACAGGCTTCCCCACCGTGACTAAGTCATACAGCTCCCTCAACTCCTGGGTATAAGCGTCCTCGTACGTAGTTCGCAACGTGGACTCCTTGTAGACGCCGTCGACGTTCTCTGCAATGTGCATAGTAATGGGTAAGCCCTTGACATAAGGAGTGTCGTACTGGATTCGGATAGTCTTGTCGGTACCGTAGACCTCGATATGTGCATCAAAACGGGGAACATTATCAATACCTGATTCGTAACTGACGTTGAACCCCGGGTATTTGAAGAGAACACTATGCAATTGTAAATGATTATATTGTACTAGAACGGGGCATGCTCGCATACTTCCAGAACGGCATTGTTACACTCGCTCCATGAACTCCCACTGGCATGCCTAAGAGCTCTCGCATTGCGGAAAGATCATGAGAACCAAGGCCCCCTAGATATTGCCAGAACAGTCGATTCGAATCGGAAGTATCGACTCTACATTCAGTAAGACCAGTGTCGACACTCTTTGCATTTCGAGCTTTCAAGTCATCAGAGTCTTCTTGTCGGAAATCTGTAAATTTCTTTGGGAAAGTGCCCGACTGAGACACGAAAGCCGAATTCGGTCCAATTATGTCTGTTAATTAGCTTGGTTTCTGCAATCCTCTGATTGCTAGACCTGCTCGCACTTACCTCTTACACGAGCATACAATATCTTGTCCAAACCCCCGATCTCCTTTACGGCTGTCTGGAAGGCGGCAGCATATCTCCGCATGTAGCCAACCATGACTCTGCCCTGGGATAGTTTCTCCGCCTCTTTGATCCTCTGTAGATCAATGAAATTGAGTGCGGCCGGCTTTTCGATTAGGACATGTTTGTTGCCTTGCAGGGCGAGAACGGCATGATCTGCGTGGTATTCGGTGCTGCTGACGACGAAAACGACATCAACTTCGGTTGATGTGCAAAGCTCCCTGGGCTCCCTCGTAGTCTTGGGAACACCACCGACGATCTTGCCCTTGACGTGGTCCAAGGCATTTTCTGACACGTCGCAGAGGTAGGTGATTCGGAAAAGGTCCGACAGGAACCCCAATGTTGGGATGTGTGCGACTTGCGATACCTCTCCGCAGCCGATCAAGCCAACCCGAAGAATACGGTTGCCAGTGGACATCGTGGAAAGAAATCTGTTAAGTGTCTAGAGTACTTGATAACCCCTGTCGAAGGTTTTCAACTCAAATCCAGCGAGGTGGGGGAGATATAGGTAGTTGTTGAGTTGTTAGGAAAAGCTGAAGACGATTGACTTCCGCCGTGAAGGGCACCGACGACCATATATCTCCCATGATGCTCCAAGCATGCAGCTTCACAGCATCTCAAGCAAATACAGATGACAAGTTGGCAACCCCACATCAACAATGTTCGGTTCCATGGCCGAAGCAACCGACGTGGCTTGGTGTTAGCGTCATTATCGATGTTCCCCGCTCCAACAGAAACGACCCATGTCAGCCCTCTGCTGATGTTATTTGTCCATCGTCCTTCTCCACCGTGATCCTTGACGCTGGCGCTCCATTCTTTGACGGCATCTTCGGTGGTCAGCCGCCAGACAGAGCTGTTGAAACATTCTATCCTACCTTCACAGGCTGAGTCTCGTCCGGATCGTCGCCGAGTCTCGCCGACTAGCTGTACCACTCGCCCACCGGCTACTTGGCTTTTGTTCGAATTTGATTCAATGGAAGAAACCCCGCACTTGGCTGTGGCCGATGATGACCAAGACTTCAACCAAAACGTGGGCGTCTCGCTGCCAACCACGTCATCTCGCAAACGCGCCGCCGATGGCTCCGATGATGCTTCAGCTCGCCAAGCTCGGAAACGTGCTCCGACGGCCTGTCACACGTGCAAGAGCCGCAAGGTGAAGTGCTCCAATGATCGGCCGCAATGCGTTGGCTGCGTGCGACTGGGATGCGAATGTGTCTACCCCGAGCAGAACTATCGAGTCTTGTGAGTAGTCGTCCTGTCACGGATATCACACCCCACTGATGCTTTGAAATCGCTACTCAAGGGCTGATCCAGCTACTCCACTGGTTCTCCGCGCTTTAGACGAGATCTTGAACAGATTACCGCCTCGAAGTAAGGAGCCAGGAGTTCCCACTATCGCCACTAGAGGCTCGACTGATAGCCGCCCTCCCCATGAGGCGTCATTGCGGGCCTCTGGCTATCCCCTGGATGCGACCTTGACAACTGACCGTGGCTTAATTCCACACCAAAGGAAGCCTACAACCGCATGTGATGAGCCATCCGAATACACTGCTTTGGACTCTGTATTCCGGTGGCCTATCTTCGCGGATAGCTCTGCGAAGAAATGGTCTCCCCAGACTTTGTTCATCGCTGATCAAGAACCTGGGTACAATAATGTGCTCATGAACGTGCACGGCGCGACAAGACTACCGTCGCTTAACGACTTTGACGACATTTTAGTTCTTGTTCATCAATTCCTTAGGCATGTCCACATTAAGAATCCCGTCCTAGACAGCAAAACTCTGCTTGGAGATGCGAGGATAGTTGCAGAAACAGGGCCTATGTGGGATACGAGATCTTGTCTTGTGGTAAGTGGGAATTCTGTTGAAGCTCTACATCCAAGGGATCTTTTCTTGTGAATATTCGAGGCGATTTGGCTTTCGTCAATTAAGCTGATATAAACATTTCTGGGAGTCTTCATTTTGTCTAATAATTTGCCCCTCTTAGCTTCTGGCAGCCGCCCTCGGCGCTATCGCAACTCCATTCGACTCAACCACGACACCGAAAGGGACGCCCATTGGCTCATCATCTCATGATCGTGAAGCTAGAACACATGCAGAGACTTACTTCCACTCTGCGCGCCGAAGGTTTGGCCTTCTGGATCGAAGCATTGCGGCTTGTCAGTGCCATTTCTTATCTGGCATATACTTGATGTACACGATGCGCCCAATTTCAGCCTGGCAGTCCTTCGTCGGAGCATCGACAGTCTACATCGTCTATCTGAAAAGCCACGGCAGGTTTAGCTCAGAGGGAAACCAGTGGAACGACACGCAAAAGCCCGCTCTCAGAAGTCTTGAGCAGCGACTCTACTGGAGTTGCTTGAAGTCCGAAAAGTACGGCAATGCCTTCAAAAGGCCCAAGTATTTATTAGCAGGCTCGTGTAACTAACCTCCGAATTTGCAGTGAACTAATTATCGAGCTTCCATTACCACCGTCTGGCCTCTCTGAAATCAACTACCCGCACATGTTTCCGTCGCCTCCGGCGGACATGCCAAATACTCCCCTTCCTAGTGGCTTTGCTGCATTTAGTAACGGCACTCTCATGGCCGTCTCCCCGCAGTCAACATCGACCACATCATCCGACTCTGTGGACCAAACACTGCTTCATGAGCAATCTTGGTTCTACTATCTCACCGAAATCTCCTTGCTGCGGCTTTCCGATCGGATAATCCAATACTTCTATACGGCTGAAAACTCCTCGTGGCTTCGGGCGAATGTTCTTGACATGATCAACACCGCCGAGGAATTCGAGAGCCAGCTTGACGGGTGGTGAGCATCCAGCAACTAAACGACGATCAGTCATGAAAAATACACTGACATAAGTAGGAGGGACTCACTTCCGTTACCAATTCGGTTCTGGGACTCCAGCCTATCCCCCGACAAATATAGTGAGCTACACATAGCAACATGGGGTCGATATGTGAAGCTAAAGCGGCTGCTGTATCGCCCCTTCCTGTATCGATTCGTTCATCCGCAAGTCCATGATGTTTTGCTGCGAGACGTGGTCCAGACATACGCAGAGAAATGCGTCCACACTTGCATAGATCCAATCTTGGCGGTCGGTCTATCCCACCGTCACCATGGCTCGTGGTTTCGATGCCGGGAGGCTGTGCTCTCGACCTTGATCTTACTTGCCGCAAGGAAGACTGGCTTGACAAAAAGCATGAATGTGGAAATGGAAGCAGACTACTATCTTCGATCAAGCATCGACCATCTGAAGTACTGGGAGGAGGAAAGTGCTGACGTTGCATTATCACGGAACATTATTGAGATGATGTGCACGGAGTACGACGTATTGGATTCTGGTGTATGCTGAGATATCACTTCACTAGCGAACTTATACTCTTATTCCTTGTCCTGGGGATAGACCAGCCCATTCTGTGCTCGCACCTGATCCATGAGGCGCATCACCCTCAATGTCTCTGCCAGCGGCATTCGCTCACTTTCGGTTCGTCCCGCAAAGATATCCTGCGCGATGGCATCGGCCTCGTAGATGAATCCAAAAGTGCCTTCCTGGTGCTCAAAGCTGAAATCTTCCTCCTCCCCTTTTCCGATCTTCACCCTGAAACCCGTAGGACAGCTGGGGCCCAGCTTAGTATACAGGGTGATTGTCCCCTTCTTGCCTTCGATTCGACCAAAGTCCGGTGGGCTATCAGCGAGGACAGTTGAAATGCAGATGGCCGTCTGTGGGTTGTTCTCGGGGTTCTTGTACTGCAGAGTCACGACATTGGACTCGTCTATGCCCTTGACGATGTCCATCGATGACGTGACCTTGATTTCGGGATGCTCTTCTCCGAATTTCCCCGCGCCCATGATCATAGAGGAGTAGCTTATGGGGTAGATGCAGAGATCCAAGAGAGCGCCACCACCCAGAGCGGGGTCTCTCAGGCGGTGACTCTCTGGGAGAGAATCCCAGTCTGCTCCGAGGCCGATCTGGATGACGGAACGCCAAACATGGCCGATGACACCTTCTTGGATCTTTTTCTCTAGAGCAATAGCCAAAGGGAAGAATCTTGTCCAGACACCTATCATTTGTTAGCCTTTAGGTATAACACATGTAGTACTCGAATATTCCCACCTTCCATCAAGAAGACACCCTTGGCCTTTGCGGCAGCAACAACCTCTTCAGCCTCCTTGCTGTTGATCGTAAAAGGCTTTTCACACAGTACATGCTTGCCTGCCTTGATAGCATCTAGACAGTTCTGCTTGTGCAGGCTGTGGGGTGTTGCGATGTAGACGATGTCGATATCAGGAGAGTCGTACACCTCCTGATATGAACCGAGGGCCTTCGGACGTTTACCTTCTCCTTTCCAGTGTGTGTCGATGAACTTCTCGACCTTCTCAACACTGCTTGCGGTGCCGACAGCGCCGAGAATGTGCTTCGCGGGACCGCTTGCACGGGGAGCCAAGATATCGTCCACGAAGACTCCGCCGATCCAGCCGGCGCCTACAAGGCCCCATCGTAGCTCACGGGCTGCCATGGTGAGTATGTGCTGTAGTATGGAAGAAATCTTTCAAGGAGTCGTCAAAATAACCAGAGAACTGTATACATTGATCGCAGTATTCGTAGTCACAACAAGTATGTCGCACAGAGCAACTTTCACAGGACATTGGAAGCGCGGATACTATATAATCTTGGCTTACCCAAGCGCCAAGCCGTTCATAGTATGCCTCAAGTGGGCCGCTCTTCGCCATGTCGAAGCACTTCCGTGACGTGCTGTCGATCGCACTGGTAACTTCGGTGGGCTTTCCGAGCTTCCTTTCCAATGACTCCATTATCGTTACATCTGTTGCTCGCTAGCCAAATCCGGGATGGGAAAAGTTCGGCAAGTTCTGGAATTCAAGGGTATGAGGAGTCGTTTGATTTCATCGCTTCAATTGTCACGGCATCCTCGCCGAGATTGCCGAAACATCCCGGTTCATCATTACCGCGAGCACCTCTCCTCCCCAGGAAACCCCACAATATCACGTAGCTGAGAGAGCCTACCGGAATATCCTAGGTAAAACCTCCTTTGAAGGATAAGAAACGTGGGGTAGAGTGGCCTGTTAGTCTCCTGGCTTCCTCGACAAAGCGCACTTAATAGTTACACCTTGTGGCCCCGGCCCTTCTCGTCACAGCTCAAACACCCAGACCCTTCGTCCTGAAGCAGTATTATAATCATGGCATCAAACGTTTACAAGGCCGGTATCATCGGATATGGCACGTCAGCCAACGTGTTCCATATTCCATTTCTCACAGCCTCCCCGTCTTTCAAGGTCCATGGCATCGTGCAGCGCTCTGGCGATTCTGCGAAGCAAGCACACCCGGAAAGCGTCATCTACAGATCTGCAGGTGAAATGTTTGATGACAAGGATATTGATCTCGCCATCATTTGCACGCCAGTTGAAACCCACTTTGACATGGCTCAACGGGCTCTAAATGCTGGAAAGCATGGTACGAAACTCAACTCCAGCTTCAAACTGGGAGGAAATTACTAAAGCGATAAAACTGATAGTGGTCGTTGAGAAGCCGTTCTGTCCAACCAGTGAGGAGTGCGACAAGCTGATTCAGCTGGCTAAATCCCAAGGGAAACTACTCACTGTCTTTCAAAATCGACGTTGGGATGTTGAGTTTCTGACTCTGCAAAAGGTGATCGCAGAGGGCCACCTTGGTCGAGTCATCGAGTTCTCGTCGCACTACGACTTGTACTTGAAGGACCTGCCCAGCTTCTGGCCCAAGATGGCCACACAGCCTGGAGGCGGTCTCCTTTACGGACTTGGGACACATATAATTGACCAAGCGCTCGTTCTCTTTGGACTACCCTCCAAGATTACCGGCATCCTGCAATCCCAGCACGTGGCAGGTATGAACGACGCATTCACGGTGTTGTTACATTACGCAAACGGAGTGCTCGTTACCCTTAAGTCAAGCCTACTGAGCCCGGAGAATGAGCAGCTACGATTCTGGATTCGCGGAGACAAGGGAAGTTATAAAAAGGTATTGCACCACCCCCTACGCTCGTCGCTTCTTGGTACGAAGCTCACACGGCCGGCAACAGTATCACATAGACCCTCAAGAGCCCCAGATCAATGCTGGAATGAAGCTGGACGATCCCGAATTCGGAAAGGAAGACGAGAGCAAGTTCGGTTAGTCTCACCGCCCACATGCCCTTCAGAGTTCAATGTGTCTAAGAGCAATACAGGTGTCCTTAATGTGAGCGCAGAGCCAGAGTCAGACGCAGCCCAGGCCCGCTTCGAGAGTGGAAAGCTCAACAAATCCGTTTACCCCAACGTCGCTCCGCAAACCTACTTGAAGTTCTACGAGCTTTTGGCCGCTGCTCTGGATGGCAAAGGCGAGGCCCCCGTGAAGCCAGAGGACGGTCGAGATGGAATCAGGCTTGTAGAGCTGGCCACAGCTAGTTTCGAGAAGGGCGTCACACTTTCTGTCTAGATCACTGGTACCTATCTTAGGGAATTAATTTGCCTTTGCTGGATCATACGTCGGTGGAACAGCAAGGGTGTCGTTGAACCTGCTCTACATCTCGAAGAGTCTCGACCAAAAGAGCTGGGACTGTTGTGAAAGCAACCCCCGGGGATTATCGACTAGTACGACCACAGTGTGATGATGGTTCAGGAGGCATTGTACCCAGCCCATAATGACACAAGGTCCGCTCGTGGTGTTATTCAAGCGTGTCATGAGAGCCCTCTACTGTGATACTCATTTGACCTGCCTTTTTATTGTGGTATTGGAGAATTGGTCCAGCCCGGGGATTGCGGGCAGCTCTCTGGCCCAAATCGCCTGTTGGTTCTAGTGTAAGTGACGTTGCCCAGCTCATGGGTGCGGAGGCCAATTGGTGCCATGCATGTTACGCCAACATGTACCTGTAAGGGCGGTGTGTGCAATTAAGGGTACCTACTGCAGGTTCTACGCGGTATGGACGGAGGGTGGTGTTCAGATGGCAAGACGAGAAGGATACCGCGCTTACTTCAACAGGGGAGACTGCAGCACAGCGAACATGCTCGAATTTTGACGTTGAATAGAATATTCAGGCGATCAAGCTGCTACACAGCGACCACGTCCCCGTCGTCAGGCGAGACCCCAGATGCAGGGACATTGACGGGTCTCCAGATGTGAGTGAGGTAATGGCCCTCAGAGGTGGTGGTCAAACCATCCTCTCCTTCGTCTGTCGCAGGCTCCTCGTTGAGCTTGGTATCAACCCGTACACCGGTCGACGGTGGAGCATGGGGAATCTTCCATCACAGCGTGATCATCTGATTGCTCAACCGACCTAGCCACATCACGAATTCCTTTGAATGTGTTCACAGATCCGCAATCAGACACAACCTCCTTGGAAATCGAATTCCTCGGCAGGTTTCATGCTTAGCCCAGGGTGTCTCTCTGCTCGCTCGCCGCTCAGCACCAATACCATCCTGTTTGACGGCTCTTGCGTCACAAGCAAGGCCAGACATCACCAGTCGCCGTCCATCCAGCTTTCTCTGGGTGTCAGGATTTGTGATTGGGATGGTACCCACGGTGTTGTTCGATCGGGCCGCCAGGTCGGAGTCGGTAGAGTTGGTGGTGGGTTTGCCGGTCGAGTTCCCAAGAAATGGGCCGTTGATCGAATGCGCGCTTGTGTCCTGGCTCCTGAGAAGAGGGAGTCAGGATACCAGTGGCTTCGGGTTTGCGGTTCGGATACTGCTCACTTTGTTGCATGCTCGCATCGCACTAGAGTCGAGAGGATTGATGGCGGATTCCTCCGCGGACTGACCTGTCTGAATGTCGTCGGCCGAACGTGTGGTCGTGTTCTGAAGGGGCAGTCAGGACACGGATAAAGCACAACATCCGAAGAGAGGGCAGAACTCACGGCGTCACCAACTTAGGTCACTACCATTCTCAGTCTCTGTCGCGGAGTGCTAGTGGGTCCTGGTGTTAAGCCATAACAGTGGCTTTGGAGGGATGTGATATCAAGGAGCAATGAACCAGACAGCTCACTCCATCCAAGCCGAGCATCTCCAGCAGATGGAAGAGACATGTCCTGGACTGAACCAAGTAACTCTGTCTTCATTTTCTTTGGCTCAGTTGCTTCCTCACCGTTTTGGCTGAGGCCAACTCACCCGTAAGCGGCGGTCAACCACTCAAAAGTCTACGGCGTGGCACGTCACACAAAAGCTAGAACAAACATCATCTGGGTCTGTAGTAAACCTAACGCTGTAATTTGTTCTTTTTTGTTTGCCTTGTTCTAGTAACACCGGGTTCAAGCAGGCTTGGGGGGCAATCAATGTACCTTTCGGTTAGACGAGAGCTCAACCCCCTGGGTAATGATGGCGAAAGTTGTCCTGTCCAGAAGAACAAAGAACCAAAACTTTCCCGCTGCTGTATAAAGGCCCTCCCTTTTCTCTCTGTGCTGTAGAGCTATTCTGTTTTCTTCCTCTTCCAAACTCGCGAACATGGCCGCCCAGACCACCCTACGACGCGTTCTCTGCCAACAGAAACCCCGGGTTCCATGCAACGCCCCAACCACAAGAAACACCAAGGGCAAGGGATGGCCCGAAGTCAAAGACTCTATCGTTGTTTGGGATGAGTTCAATTTGCACAACCTCAACGAAAGCTATGGACACGTCCTTGACCTTGTCGTTACAGAAGGAGATTTGGCGAGCCCCTCCCCCAACCAGGCGCTTGCAGGCATAGCAATCAACACCCTCAACGACATGAAGCAACTGATCAACTGGAACGATGACTTGATGCAGCGAAATCTCCCGTTTTCGATGAATCACCTCCGCCTTTACCCGGGCATCAGGCTTCGTCACAAGCATTCGACTGCCGACGGTCTGTGCTTTGCTCACCTTCCCAACACCCCTCCCCGACTGGTTGTGGACCACATCATTGCGCTGGATGACTTTCCCGCACATAACCTCGTGCTTGGCCTCGGAAAACTAAGTTCGAGTTGGAACGGCAGTGCGCTCGCAAGTGCCGTCCATGCTCTAAACTCGGCGGATATGAACCAACTCGCCCCGGTAGCACAGCTAGCGAACCTCTGTAATCAGGGGAACGTTCGTTATGGCTACATTCTCACGGACGAAGAGCTGGTTGTGTGCCAGTTTAGTCGAAGAGTCGATAACTGGAAGGTGGCCATCATGCCGATTCCGTGGTCGAGGCACGGGGCGGATGTGCTCACAACGGATCTTGCTCTGTGGTGGCTTTGTATGCTGGCAATGTCGGGCCATGACAACCGGGTCATTGTCAAGGAGGAGGTGGTGGTTAAGATCAACCACTGGGATGTCTTTTATCTCGTCGAGGAGGAAAGATGGGTGCGTCAGCACCAATACTCGAAGGTTCAGCATCCAGCGGCCCCCCCACCCGCAGACCTTTCCACAGTCGACTGGGACGACCTCGCCAACCTTTTGGACTTCAATCCTCCCAACCCGGACGATCTCAGCGCCGCCGACTTTGGTCTTGGCAACCACAATGCTCAGTGATGAGAGGCCGTTAGCAACCGAGGAGGGAAATGGAGCGAGGGAATCCTGGGCAAAAACATTGTGACATTGATGATTGACATCTGCGGTTTAATTGGGGACGAGTGGTCTTGCACCCAGCCATTTAGTGGGCAGGCACGCGTTTTTCATTCTTCAATTTTAGCATCTTGTTTGGAGTGTCCTCTTTAGGGACCAGGTTTTGAGGATTTGGGACCCTGCTTCGCGAATGTCATATATCAGAGATAATACATCACAGTGATCGAACTCATATTAAACAGCCGTTTGGACATTGGCGGGAATGTCGCCCTGGGTTCTTAAGAATTCTTATCAGTGGATAACTCAATAAGCATCACAGGAGACTAGATAGGCCATCTATGTGGCGGTATTGACGGCTAAGAGAGGGAGCAAACAGGAAGCGCGCCGTATGATGCGGCTGCTTGGCTTGGTGTGGTTTAGTAGGTTGTCCTTCCACAAAGGGTTCACCTCTTGGTGCGTCATCCTGTAGAGGCATCTCCTACCATCGGACCGTGGTCTACGCCACGGTTTTTAAGGCTTGCAAGAGAGATACACGTACATTGCCACAGAACCCGAATTACCATCTCTTCTCTCTCTTCTTTGGAAACAGACGACCATTCTGATACTCCCACACCATTGAATGCAAGAAACCCCCCTTCAACCTTTCAATCGCCTTAATGTCGCAATCATAGTACCACCTCGGTGCATATAAGCGTCGTGGCTTCTTGGAAACCCGTCCTTGAGGTTGTCCGTGGCTGCGACCAGTTCGCTTTCGAAGCGATTTCCGTCCGTCCACTGCTCCCGTAGCAACATCTTCCGTACTGGCATCGGAAGTCTTCCAGTCATACCGCCTTGGATCAAAGAACGTGTAGGGACGCTGACGCTCCCGAGCTAGCGTATTTCTCAGGCCGTATTTGCCTTCGAGACCCGCATTAGGCAATGCAGAGAATGAAATCTTGTCCTTCAGATTTTTGTGCTCATTGTTCCACTCTAACACCATGTCGTCCAACATGAGGTAATCAAAAATAGTCCACCGGAAAACATCATACTCCATGCCGGATATCTGCTCGGGTGTAAGTTGCGGATTCAACTCTGGATTTGTGGCAAAGTGTGGGACAGTGATGGCTGTGCTAAAGTCGGCGATCTTGCCGTTGACAAGCTGACGGCGTCCCACATCGAGGTCGATGATGCCGAGCTCGTGCAAATCAACGACGTCTTCAAAAGTCTTGCGCACTTTCTTCAGCCGCAAATCCTCATCAATTCGACCGAACTCTTTGACGATGCCCCGCATGGGCGGTGGGCGGTCGTCTTTGCCCAAAAAGCGCAAGCGCATATCCTCGCCTCCTTCACTCCAAACGTCTCCGTTGAACTCAAGCCGGAGGTGACTGAACTTGTCCATCATGGCACGCTCGTGCTCCTCTTCAAGCAGTAGGTAACCGAAGCACTTGACTGCCAGCTGGGTATTTCCAGTCTCTTGCAGGCGACCGAAGGCACGGCATTCGCAGTTGAAGGGCTCCGAGTAATGGTAATAGGCACTCATCATCTCGCGATCTTTGGGGCAATCACCCAAATAATTACCCAGGGGACCCAACCAAATACCGTCATCATCGTGGAGCCATCTGAACTGCGGACCGATTAGTTCGTGACCTGTCATGCATATTGACATGTTGGATATTACTCACGAGTTTCAACGCGTAGACCTGCCCTTTGATTTCGATTTTGAAGACATGTGAGTGTAAGCCTCCACCGATGTATTCGAGGAACTTCATTTTCTGCGGGCCGTGAAAGTCGAACGCGTTCAGCTTGGGGCCATCGCAGAGTGGCAGTGGCACCAAGTCAGCGGCAGACTCGGGCCAATCCGGATACATGGCGAAGTTGAGAAACTGGGAGGCCGGATAGGAGAGAAGGGTAGGGATCTTGATCGCGGTAACAGGATAATTCGTACGGGCTTCGAGATTGGGTACCAAAGATGATTTTAGAGAGCATTGCTCGCTCTCTTATAGAGGAGGCCATGTGTTATTATTCTAGACTTGCACAAGTGATCAAAGGATGTTAGGCGTGTGATGGAGGAGGACTAAAGGGATACTATGAGTAAGCAAGAGGTGGGCTTAGGGAATCAATAAGGTCACACTTGGTACAAAGGGTCATGTCCGTAAGTGAGTGAATATAGGACCCGTGCACTGATTCAAGTCGCACTCTTTCGAAGAAGCTCCTTGAAACAAGAAATCGCTCTTGCAAGTGGCCCTTTGTAACGAAAAGCAGACTTTTTTGGGTCTTTCTCTCAAAGAACTTTTCCTCGGCGAGTCCGCGACAAAGAATAGCCTCAGCCACAATTGAGGGAGTTCTTTTGCGGCGCTTACCTCCCTCTTAAAAAGTGCATACAGGAACGTGATTCAGTCACATTGTCAGTCCGTGAGTCGAATTGTACCTCGCTTTTTGTTGTGGTTGTTTGATCAGCTGTTCAGGGTGAATGAGAGAACGGCTCGGAAGCTTCCCCGATCTGATTGTTACGTTGTTATTTTTGGAGTGACAGCACGTGAATGAACGTGATACTAGAATACTCTTGTTTCTATTCTTCTAAGGCACATCAAGCTTGTAAATACAATGCAACCATGAGGGAAGACATCAAATGCTTCAGCCTAGCTAAATTACATCTCATTCGGGTTGATAATTCTTTGCTGCTGGACCCGGCTGAACATCTCATTGGCATCTTGATGGGATACTTGACGTTTTCGTCGAACATATCCACGGAGCCCAGGAACTTTGGAGAGTGATGAGAGCATTTTCTCCTTCAGCGGCAGTGAGCCGGTTCGTTCCTCATATAGCAGACACACAATTGCCAGGACCAGGCCGATCCAGTACACGTTGTAAGCGATGACCGACCCGTACGTTGCAGTGTTTTGCCAACCCAGAATCGCATTGAAGACGTCCCATCCGTTGTCAGTCTCGGGGTTGCAGCAGTTGACATGCCAAACGGTCTCTTTAATGTTGTAGGATCCCGGACCGTTGCCTGCTTCCGAGACGTCGCTTCCCACTTTGACCGCAAACTGGTGATATTGCAAACTCCAAACAGCTTTGGAGAACATCCCAGCCGCAATCAGATACAAGACGCTGGTGGAAGCAATCAAGAAGATCTGGATCGACAGCATGTTTCCACCCCGGTAGATGAAGAGGCCGACAATGATTCCCGCGAGGGCGCCGCAGACCACAGGGAGGGGGAAGGATGATGCCGGTAGGCCTAGTGAGACGCCCCCGACAAACACAACAGCCTCCAATCCCTCGCGAAGAGTCGTAATGAATGGCAAGATGAACATGACATGCCTCTTGGACCAATTTCCAAGCCACGACGTCTTCTTAGCGGACGTGGTCCTCTCCGCAAGGGATTGCGCAATCTTGACTCTCCATTTATCCTTCATCTTGTTGATTCTCAAGAGGGCGAGGCCCATTATGGTGATGATGATTGTGGCGATCAAGTAGAAGATTCCTTCCCAGAGGTCCTCTGATTTCGCCCATATGTCCTTTCCCAAGCCATAAAAGACACCGATAAAGGCACCTCCGATGATTAGGCAGATCAAAATTCCCGAGAGAGCACCGGCCCATACTTGTTTCACCAAGCGTTTATAGATTGCTTGATCTTGATCTGGTCCTCCGAGGCATTGCTTGAGGAATGAGAGGAGGACTGAGATGATGATGACGGCCTCCAGGCATTCTCTGAAGACGATGAAGAATACCTGGACGGCGAACACGCTCTTCGCCATGATTTGAGTCGCGTTCCGAGGAATCGAAGAGGGGGGTCAGGGAAATTGCAGCCGATAAATTCGACGTTGGGCTTCTTGGAGCTTATTCCTGACCTAAGCCGGGGATTGTGGGAGGAATAAGTCCTGTTGGATTGCGAAAATATCGAAGGATGGCTCTCCACCCGTCATGCTAAGCTTTCACGATCCATGCGAGGCGCACTGAAAGTTATCAGATGATCGAATCAGGGACGCATCGGGGCTAACCATGTAAGATCCACCGACAAAAATCCCGCCGGGAAAGGCTTGAGTCGACGCTGGTTCACATTGGCTGAGACGTGGTTGGTATGTGCCGCTGATCCCGCGATGCCGCGTTATCCGTCCGCTTTGGTGTGAGAGTTCGGCAACACGACCCGGAGCCTCCACTTAGATTATCTGATGTAGATAACGCTCCCCATAAATTTGCGGAGTTGGCGCATCAGCTCACGGCTGTTCGGATGGTCTATCGACGCCTCGGGGGGGCATTCAGTTGGTGACTAGCAAGCAGTGTTGGCCGGAACTGGCGATGTCTGAGCGAATAAAACTTTTCGTGGGACCGAAATTATGCTTATGGCGTGAGAACAGAGCGTCTCTCAACTCTTAATAGTATTCGACGGGTTTACGGAAAGACTCGGGTGAGCAGCTGTTTCGCATCCAGCTACATCTATTCCGTGAGCGAAGCAATCTCATTACGGGCTGGCCCACGAGGTTCTTTTGTTTCCCACGAAACGAATCACCATTGTCGCCCATCCCACAGTTGGCGGGAACATGGCCAGACCACTGGGTTTCCTCCTCCTTCTGGTCCTCGTAGCATGCGGCTGCGAGGCCAAGACAGTCACTTACGACTTCAACGTCACCTGGGTAACCGCAAACCCCGATGGTCTGCAGGAGCGAAAGGTTGTCGGCATCAATGGGGAGTGGCCGCTACCGGTCATTGAAGTTGACAAGGGAGACCGACTGGTTGTGAAGATGCACAACGGCCTTGGCGACAAGTCGGCCTCCATCCATTTCCACGGCATGTTCCAGAACGGCACAAACGAGATGGATGGGCCTTCGATGGTCACGCAGTGTCCAGTACCGCCAGGCTCAAGCATGACCTACAACTTCACCGTCAATCAGAGCGGCACTTATTGGTATCACTGCCATACCGACTACTGCTATCCGGATGGCTACCGGCAGGCATTGATCGTCCATGACGACGACGCCTACTTTGCGGACGACTTCGATGAGGAGCTTGTGCTTTCCATGTCAGACTGGTATCATGAACTGGTTGAAGACCTCTCTGCCGAATTCATGTCGCTGTACAACCCTTCTGGAGCGGAACCTGTCCCGGGCTCGTTTCTACTCAACGACACGCAGAATTCGAGTATATCTGTGAAACCGGACACAACGTATCTAATCCGGCTGATCAACTACGGGGCGTTCGTCGGCCAGTACTTCTACATCGAGGACCACACCTTCAAGATTGTGGAGATCGACGGTGTCTACACAGAGCCCACGGAAGCAAGCATGCTCTACATTTCCGTCGCGCAACGCTACGCCATCCTGCTCACCACCAAGAACTCCACGGAGAAGAACTACCCGATAGTCACGGTGGCGGACTCGACCCTCCTCGACGTCATCCCAGGCGACCTCAAGATGAACAACACAAACTGGCTCGAGTACAACAAAAAGGCAGCACACCCGGAGGGCGTTGTCACAGTTGCCGACAGCACGGGCTTGGACCCATTTGATGACTTTGATCTTGTGCCTTATGACAAGATGCCATTGCTCCCTGAGCCAGACTTGGAAATCGACGTCACAGTGTACATGAAGAACCTCATGACCGGATACAACTATGCGTTCCTGAACAACATCAGCTACACAGCCCCCAAGGTCCCAGCACTGTACACGGTGCTGTCATCTGGAGACGCGGCCGGCAACGCCTCTATTTACGGCGACTTCACGCACACGGTCGTCCTCGAGCACATGGACGTCGTCCAGGTAGTCCTGAACAACGCGGATACCGGTTCCCACCCTTTCCATCTTCACGGCCACCAATTTCAAGTCATTGACCGAGCACCACGCTACGGCCCGACATTCTACGAGTACGCGGACGGCGATCCGGTCCCGTACGACCCCAAGAATCACACCAGCTTCCCCAAGTACCCTGCCAGGCGAGACACGTTCGTGGTGCCGCCGCAGGGGTACTTCGTCATGCGGTTCGTTGCCGACAACCCCGGGGTGTGGATCTTCCACTGCCACATCGACTGGCATATGTCCTCCGGGCTGGCGATGCTCATGGTCGAGGCACCGAAGCAGATCCAGGAGCGAACCAAGATTCCAGAGCAGCATTACGAGGTTTGCAAAGCGGCGGGCGTTCCGTTCGAGGGGAATGCTGCGGCCAATACGGAAGACTACTTTGACCTCTCGGGACAAAACAAGCAGCCTGGCTGGCTCCCGGGTGGCTTCACGACGCGTGGTATTGTGGCGCTTGTGTTCTCGGTTGTCGCTGCAGTGATTGGTGTCTTGAGCATTGTCATCTATGGCTTGGCGGATATTAAGAACAAGAACCAGACAACTTTTGACGTTCCTCCTAGTGATCAGGACGAGGTTATCGTTGAGGAGACATCAGCCAGGCCAGCGAAGCAGTAGTACAGTGGTCTAAGGGTGAGAGTTACAAGATACTAATTCTACAATACATTATGAAGGTTATTTGAAATTTCTTTTAGCGAGGAATAGCAACCCTTGCTTGATTCAAACATTGTCACACGTAACACGTAGATATCAAGGCCGTGTGTATGAATTAGACAGCTATCCCTTAATTCAAAGGGCTTGAAGAACCCTACAAGTGCGAGAAGGTAAGGCAGTAGTACCAGCTAATCTCCATTTCGCTAGCATAACACACTTCGCTGGGAAAATGCCACTCCAACTGCATTATCACTTTGTCTTTCATGTTCATCGCCAAATCACATCTCAGGTACTTAAGTTCTCAGTAACCATTGAATATCAACAGAGGGTCTTTAAATCCAAGTTGAACACGCAGTGCCCTAGACTCTGTCATTATCTAGCCCAAGGACCGGGAAATCCGCGGCTTCTCATGGGAGTTTAGTCTGTCCCTCTACATCTCTATGGAATCCATACCTATGTCACACCCAGTTGCCTCCCTCTAGATCTTAGAACAACAACTAGCTTCAGCTGTATCCCGTCTACAATAGCACGATGACTCTATCGGCACATCCACAAAGGCCATGGCCGTCTTCAACTGCTGCTTGATAATCCGCGCCTCGCCCTCCAGCCCCAGCTTCACCGCACACTCGTGGTACCCGTGCAGCGCCCAAACGTTGTTCGGGTGGTGACGCGCCCGGAACAGCGTGTCGTTCAGACCCAGGTCGGTGCGGTAGACCTCGGCCGCCTCCTCGATGCGCCCCTGCTCCATCAGCAGCGCGGCGTAGGCGTGCCGCGCCGGCTGCATCCATGCCCACGGCTCGGCGTAGTTGAGGGCGTCGTCCAGCTCGATGGACTTGCGCAGGTGCGAGAATGCCAGCTCGACGTTGCCCCGGCGGTACTCGAGCTCGCCGTCGAGCATCGCTTCCGCCACGGCCAGCACGACGAAACATTTGTTAGGGTATGCTATCCGCGTGGGCGGCACTCGCTTCTTCGCTTGGAGGAATAGCTCGCGCTCTTTTTCTGCCCCGGGCACGTTTCCGGTCGCCGCCCAAGCTACGCCCTTCGCGTAGTGGATCGTCGCTGTCGTTACGCAGTACAGCTGCTGGTCGTCGGGTAGCTGAAGATCGATGATGTCCTGCCAGCGTCCAAAGCGGATCAGCACATGCGGCCGCACCGAGCGAAACGTCTCCAGCCAGTCGGCCATGGGCGGGGACTGGATCCGCAGGTCCTCTTCGGGCAGCGCAGCCTCCATCTGGTCGACGGCATCCAAGGATGTCTTGAACTGGCCTGCAAACATGGCAGCGTAGATAAGCGAGTGGTAATCGTGCATGCGGTATATCGTGTAAAAGTCGCCGCCTCCGCGGAGAGAAACGAACTTCTCATCGGCGCGCACAGCTTCCGCGTTGGCCGCAATGGCACGCCGGTAGTCGCCGATCAGGATGTCGAGATGTGAGGGCATGTGTGCGATATGGCCCACCTCGGCCGCCAGCCTACGGAGGTTCTCGGCCGCCGGCAGACCGCGCTCGGGCTCGGTCGACATCTCGGTGAGATGGACATACATGTGCAGGAGGCCAATGTGTTCAGAGCCGCCTTCCTGGGCGATGCCTCGTTCCAGCACATCCTGCGTCTCCAAGACTCGCGAGCCCGGTCCGGGTTTGCCGGTGCGCACATCCCACAGTCCCCAGGGCGTCAGGTTCATGAGCGCGTCGGCGTACAGGACGGCCACGTCGAGGTCGTCCTTGAACGCCTCGTAAACCGGCTTCATGGCCTCCGCGTACGCCTTGTTCCAAGCTCTGTACTCGAGATGGCTTCCGCCGTCTCTGGGAAATCGATGCAGGAGTGCCTCGATAAGAGCCCGCTCGACTGGCTGGGCTGCCGCGGAGAGTGAGTTGGCCTTGACCAAAGCGGCAGAGCCTCGCGCGATGGTTTTCTTGAGGTCATCCTGGTCAAAGTGATTCCATGGCTTGTTGTAGTTGGGTCCGAGAGCGAAAGCAAGGCCCCAGTATGCCAAGGGACAGTTTGCATCGATAGCGATGGCCTTTTCGAAGCAACGTGCTCCCTCAGCATGGTTGAAGCCATAGCACCAAACGAGGCCCTTTTCAACCCATTTCTTTGCCTCGGGCTTGCTGGTGGTGACGTTTCGCTCGTAGGGCGGCAGAGCGAACTCGTAGGCCTCGGCCTTGGGAGGTATGCTCGTGAGCGTCATGGTCTCGGTCGCTCCTTAAACAAAGCCTTCTTCACAAAATTCTCGAGTCTCGATGGCGCAAGGCCCTTTCAGCAAGCGCGGTGTCAAGACGGAGGTGACAGCCAGACTCCGATGTTCTCGGAAGTCGCTGTCTATCTTGGCAGGTTGCGGAGTAATCCAACGGTCCACTGTAGCGCAGTGAAACGTCAAATGAGCGCGGGGTGGCGTGCTGCATGTGACCGAAAGCGGAGGTTCGGGAAGCTCGCCGTAACTGATGTTATGGCGATGATATGAGTGGCGTACTTATTGTGACAGAAAGGCAGAGGCGTCATGCAAGGCACAATTAATCTAAAGAAGATTTGAGGGGAGAAGAGAAGATGTAGGACATGATAGCTAGGTTATGTTCAAGTGTTTGGTGATACAGGGTAGGCTACACTGACGTGAGAATATTCAACAGAACGAACTGCGACAAGAAGATTGATGAATCTGATGAGAACATTTTGTTCCGGCTATTAATAGCCATCCTATCAACGATGCTGCGATGGGCAGGGTTCGGTTATCCTAAATAATACCTTATTGAGATCTGCAGATCTGAGTGCATACAGCCGCGACCAATTCAACGTCGTTTCAGCCACCTCACTGCAACGGCTCTCAGATGAAGAGAGGCTCCTGCTTAGCGCCCTCTACGGGACCCAGATATCCAACCCGGTCCCTGCAGTAGAATTCCACATCGACCTTGTTGCCCAGGCTGGCCTTGCCGTCGTCCAGTCCGCCAGCCTTGATGATGACCTTGCCCTCCATGATGTCGAGCTTGGTGAACATGCTGGAGCCGCAGTCGCCGCAGAAGAAGTGATGGTTGATCTTGCCCGAGGCACCAGTGACGTCGTACTGCTTGGGCGAGCCTATTGGGGAATTGTCAGTATTGATCGTCGGAGGTTTGGTCTGAGGGACTGACCCTTGGTAATGGAGAACGAGTCCTCGTCGACGACTGCGTTGGAGGTGAAGGCACCGCCAGTCCACTAAATTACGTCATAGTTAGTCAAGGCCAGTTCCAGTCAACGTCGGTTCCCCGCAGGATAAACTACCTTCTGGCAATCAAGACAGTGGCATAGAGCGCCCAATGCCTCCTCGCCTGTAGACAGTTAGTGATCTCTTCCAAGCCCCAAGGAAGGGATTGCCCTTACTGGTGCTCTTGTACGCAACCGCTCCACACATGCAGCTACCGGCAAAGACCATTTTGGCGAGTTGAGTTAATCGAGCTAGGATAGCTGGGCGAGATGTGTAAGTAAGTTAGGCGAAACGTGTAAGTGGTTGAATAACGAAGTGAGGGCCAGTGGAGATGAACAGTCCATCAAGGTGCGCAGCGTCTAGACATCTATATATACCCGCAACCTCACGATCTAGTCCGCGGAGACTTCACATCCGCACCGCACAGCCACGCCTATGGATCGTCGGCCTGGCCCGCCGGGCAATCGGTCTCCGACGAGGGTCCGGAAGTACCTGGATCCGCAGCCACAGCCAATAAAGGAGGCGGTTTTGCAGCGTCCAGACGCGGAGGACTCCATGGACGTTGCGGAAACCGACGCGGAGGGTGTGTCATGGGCCCGACTCAACGCTAGAGTCACGACTTGGATGGCCGTGGAGCTCTCGCCGCGAAGCGATTGGACATCCGGGATGCAACAGGTCTATCGTTTGGCCGATGCGGATCCGCAATGGGAGACGCTTCGAAGGGCGCGAGACTCCCAAGCACAGCAAGCATCATCATCTCCCCGCACGGAGCCAAGAGATTGCGGGGGCGGGGTCGCGGGGTACGGGAGGAATGAGGAATCATCGACTACGAGACGGGAATGGTGGCGTGGTGAGTTGGTCATGTCATGGTAAGAGCGTCCGGCGGCTAAGGGCGTAGTATAAATCAATTTCTTAATTTCCAACCTTCAATGCCCAAATTTAATCTAGAACTGATCATCTTATTCTCGATAGAGCACACATGATCTAAAAACTCAACATTGGGTTATCATGTCTCGTATCGGTACCCTCCAAACGCCCGTCGTTTGGAATCATACGAAATCATGCATAAACACGGCCTTTAAACAACCGATCGATCTCCCATTCTCTAAGACCGCAAATGAGCAACCTGCGGCTTCTCCTCGTCGCTGTTCCGCGGTGAAGGCTCCTCCTCGTCGCGCCTCTGCGCCGCCATGGTCGCGTGCTCCAAGGCCTCGGCGCCGACAACCTCGCGGGCGTCCGAGTCGTGGGCAACGTCGAACTTGCCGCGCAGGTTCTCGGGCCCCAGGATGGTCAGCACGATGACGTACGCGTACACACACCCCATGAAGATGCAGATGACCTTGCCGTAGTCGTAGCGGCTCTCGCCCTCGGCGTTGGCCGGCAGCGGGAACTTCTCGCCCAGGCGCGCCTCGATGGTCGACGACGCCGACGACACCAGGTTGCCCAGCTGGTACGACGTGCCCACGACGAAGGTGCGGAAGGCGCCGGGCGACAGCTCCATCAGGTGGATGGGGATCACACCCCAGGCACCCTGCACGCAGAACTGCTGGAAGAAGGCCGCCGCGATGATGGTCTCGTCGTGCACGAATGTGTACGGGTACAGCAGCGCGCCGCCGACGATGCAGCAGCAGATGATGCTGAACCGCCGGCCGACCGACTGGCTGCAGTAGCCCACGACGGTGCCGCCGAGCATGGCGCCGAGGTTGGCCACGACCTGCGTGATGGTGATCTTCGTCTTGCTGAAGCCGAGCTGGTTCTCGAGCATGGTCGGGTACAGGTCCTGGCTGCCGTGGCTCATGAAGTTGAAGCCGGCCATGAGCAGCACGAGGTAGCTCAGCAGCAGCCAGTGGTGCTTGAGCGCGACCTTGCCCTCCTTGAGGAACACCTTGCCGACGCTCTCGTGCGACGTCGCCGCGTTGCGGCTGGCCTCCTGGCGCACCTGCTGGCGCTCGCGGTAGGCCACCGTCTCGGGGAGCATGAGACGGGCGATGATGAAGAGGACGGGCGGGCCCGCGCCGAACCAGAAGAGCGGGCGCCAGGTGTGCGACGTGGTGTCGACGAGGCCCCGGGCGAAGGCGGCGCAGAGGAGATATCCGAAGGCGTACTGGCAAGAGAGGTTAGCGGAACGATCAAGACAACGAAGCAAGTTGGAGACATACGCCTTGTTGCAGTATACCGCTCATGAGGCCGCGAGCAGCCTCGGGACAGTCCTCGAGGGCTGTGGCGGCTGCGTTGCCGTAGAGGCCGCCCATGGCGACGCCGAAGAGGGCTCGGCAAGCAAGAAACTGGTTGTAGGTCTGGCAGAAGCCGGTTCCCTGGAGGCACATGGAAAGTCAGCAACGGGGATATCAGGGTGGATGGGAACAGGGGCGTACCAGCTCAAGTGCGATGAAGAGAAGGTTGTTGATGACAAAGGGCCACTTTCGTCCGTATCGATCACTGGCGATACCGAACAAGATGGAGCCGATGGAACGAAACATGAGCACCAGGGTGATGCCCCAGGTGATGTCCGTCTTGGTCTTGCCAAACTCCTTGCTCAGGTCGGTAACGGTCAACGACACGGTGAAGAAGTCAAAAGAGTCCCACGTCTGCAAGCCTGTCAGCAACATATCTCTCAAAGAGCAAACGAGGGGAACCATACCCAGGCCGCAAAGGCGACGAAGAAAAACGCCCATTGCTGGCCGCTCAGCATGCGCAGCAGTTTGATGGGGTTCTCGACGTGTAGCATGGGCGGCTTGAGGGACGAGATGCGCGTGGCAACGTACTTGCCCGGCGACATGCCCTCGTGCGGCGCCGTCGTGTCGTATTCATGTTGACCCATGGCGGGGCTCACGCGTGTGTGTGTTGTGAGCTAGATGCTGTGGTTGATGGGGTTTGTTTGTGTGTGTTGGGTGGGAGTTGTCTTGGTGGTGATGTCACTGCAACGAGACAGGAGTGAACTACTGCGGTATGTATACTGCTTCAGAACGAGCCAGCACCGTGAGTTGATTCAATGCAAGACAGAAATGTCTGTGGATAATGACAAGAAACAAGGCAGTCCAACAAGCGGGAGGTCCCCAGGTAATATACTCCCCCCCCTCCCATCCTCGCTCCTCCACGCTTGCTTCCATCCCCACTTACACAACGCCCGGCGATCCCATCACCACCAGCGACCACCCCAACAACGAACCCATGCCGACCAACCCCAACCGCGACCTTGCCAATCACCGTCCTGCCTCACGGGCAAACCCGCGCCCCTGACGAGTCACGGGCGGCCGCGCAGGAAGCACAGACGTCTCTTGAGTAGCTCAAACGGCCAAGTCGGCATCGCAGATCTCGGTTCGTTGGACATGGCTCTGCAGGGAAGGGGGGAAACGCTGACTCCGGTCGAATGCCGATCCCCACCGCGTGCGTCGTCACATGGCGTCGGTGCTTTACGAGTCAAGGTAACTCATAAGGTGAAGGGCAAATTTGGTAAGCTGGGCTGGATAGAACAGGGCCGCGGTTATTCCCGTTTGGCTACCATCGATGGACGACGCCGTTCAAGGTGAAGGACGCCGAAATCACGAGAAGGCGCTTTGTGAGTCAGCCTCGCAGCCATCGTCACGCCTCGTAAGGAACCAAAGGTAAACAACTTCTACGATAGAACATTCCGAGGCCTCCTCACGTCTCCTCCAACTCCTCCCCTTCCCCTCTCCCCATGTCCGTCCCCCTCACCAAGGAGAGTAGCGTAGGCTAGAACATGCAAGACCAACAAGATCTCGTCTCATCCCCCATCCCCTCCACACACTCAAAGCCTCTAGTCTAATCCTCTTTGCCTTTTCACCATTGTCACTGCCCTAAAGTTCCAGGCTTTCCAGCTTCATCCCCAC
>JABSTB010000884.1:0-32040 GCA_013756995.1 Neonectria neomacrospora | reverse complement strand
GCTCCGAACGGTGCCTGGTCCGTGGGGACCGGAGGGGGAGCCGCCGGCGCGTACTGTCGTGGCGGGATGGCGCCCATCTCCTGCGACTCGTGTCGGGGGAAAGTAGCCGACTGAGGGGTCATGATGGGAGACGAGATGCTGATGCCTTTCACGTTCTTCTTCCGGGGCGACCGAAGAGCCGACAGGAACGAGGAAGTCCTTGACTGCGTCTTCTCTTCATCCCGAGTGGCTGAGAGGTTCAGGCCAGCGGGCTTGGTTCGTCCCTTCTTGGACAGGACCGTTCCCGTCGACTGGATGGACGCTACCGAGGTCGAAGCCCGCGGCTGGTGGTGAACACCGGGGATGGGGGGCGCTTCGTACGTGTATCCTCGCTTCTTGGCGTCCTCGTGCTCAAGCACGTGCTTGTACATATCTTCGAGCTGAGCCTGAGCCATGATTCTGTCGGCGGCTACAATTCGCTGGTCGACGATTGGGTTGACTCCTGGGGCGCCGATGGTCGATGTTGGTGAAGGCTGGAAGTATGTGCTGGGGGTGTTGAACACGTCGTGGGTGGGCGAAGGTAGCGAGAAGTTCTGGATGGTTGGTCCCTTGGTGATGAGGTTCAGGGATGGAGGAGCACCGGCCTCGAAGTCGTTCTGGGGAACAATAAACTTGGGCACTATAAAGTCGATTTCGTCGTTGCCGGCTGCCAGGTGTTCGCGGCGCTTCTTGGAGAGAGCAAGCAAAGTGATGGCGACCAGCACCAAACAGACAGCGTAGGCTCCAATAATACCACCGATCTGGGCAGGCAGGTAAGTCAAGTCCACTCGCAGAGGATCACCGGAGGTGGAAGAGCCGTCTTCTCGAGCGTCGAGCACCGAGGAAGGGTCAATGTGGGCGAGGGCACAAGGCGAAAGGAGTGACAGAGACAGAAGCAGAGCGAGCAATGGTGATAGTCGGGCGGCCTCAGACGGCATGATGGAGCGAGATATTGGGACAAAGGCGACGGAACCTCTCTTATGAAGGAGCAAGCCGTGGGGACGCAACCTCCTGAGTGACAAGACGAAACATGATCTAGGGGAAAGATTTACATGCACCAGACGGAACATGCGGCAACCGAGAAAGGTATATAGCGGTTGGTGATGCTGGAGCGAACGAGCAGCTAGCCGCCGGCATCAAGGCCTGGACGCTGACTTGCTGGAAGGCTGGGGGCCGGACTCGACACCAGTCGCTGCAGGTGCAGCAAGTCGTCGAATGGTGGCACATTGCATGAGGGGGCATGAGGGCAGAAAGCCGAGAATAGATCCATGAATCCATCATGGCGAGTGTGATGGAGATGCGGCGTGATGAGAATCAGCGTCTATCATCTGCGATTGGCCCGAGGCCGATGAGTTTAAGCGCCCGGCCGGGGGGTAGTCACTGGGGAGGCCGCTGTGATTGGCTACGGAGCAGTGCCCTTGCACGCCAAGTTTCCAACCACCTGCGGTCCCCGAGTCCCCCGCTCCGGTGAAGTTGCCCGCCATTTTCTGTAAGGCATCGTGAGTTGTTGGTGCTGTGAACTTGCGATTCGACGCTTTGTCGTGGCACTAACATAAACGACAGTATCACGTTGGTGGGCTCTCTGCGTGCCGACCCAACTGCGTACGAATACACGGCGTCCTTCAGACCCAACGACAGTGTTGGATTGATTGCCAGCCGTGTCGATGCAGGCCACGCGGGGCGGGGCGGGCCTCTGCAAATCCCATCGCCGTGGTTCGTGGTGTCTTGTCCCTCCTCAGTGATGCTCTATCTGGTTGGTCGGGATGAGCTTCGCTTGTTGTGAAATGCTGTTCCTGAATCCACCACACCATCCTCCTCCACCACACCACTACCACTGCATCTCAACCAAGTACCGACCCGACCGCCCTCTCCGTTTCCCCTTCCCCTTCGTCTCACAGTTCTCTTCCGGGCGGCTTCTGCCCCCTCTTCCATCCCACAACTTAGCCTTGCAACATACTAGCCCAAATTCAGGCCCAATCGACTGCCTCGTCTTGTGTTTCCCATGGTCTCGGGCCGTGCATGTGGTGGACACCTTGACACTCAACCCACTCTCATCATGTGAGGCTGCCAACGTCTTCGAATGAGGATAGCCCTCAGATGTGACATCACCCTGCTCTGGCACCCTTCGACTCTTAGTGCAAGACCCTTCGCCCTCGAGTATGCCCATCGCTGGCGTCTATCCTCCGGAGTGGCACGACTAACACCCCTGCCCACGCGGCATTGGATCGTCCCCTTGTGCCCATGGCACTTCTGATCCATCATCAGAACCAATGTGGTCGATTATCACCAAGGCCGCGCGAAGCGATAGCGGTGAAAGCTGTTCCTTCGCGACAACACCTCTTGCATTACGCAAAGTTGAGTGGTTGGATCTAACTCGTTAGTGTTCCGGTGATATGATATCACGTTTCGCACCGCGTCAATGCCGGGCATATCTTCTTATCTTACAAATCCCTAAGAGTGCTTAAGTGGTATGCTTAACACATGCGTCTTATTACTGAGGCCGTCCAGATTATTCCCCGCAGCAAGGTGGTGGTTGTCCTAGAGATACAGATGGCGATGTGACAGTGCCAGCGAAAGGTTTAGTGATTGTGATAACTAGTGGAAAGTGATAGAAAATCACAGTCACATAATTCTCGACGATAATTCGTGACACCTTCGAGAGAATCTCATCAGCGGCAAGACTACGGCACGTTTATCCGGATTCTCATGAAATCAATCACATCGCCTTCACACACTTTTTCGCAGGGTGGTTTTTATCAAAGTCTTATTGACATACCGCAGTCAAACCTTTACCAGTTATATATGATTTGAGTATATACCAAGTTTTCAAGCTAACTATTTGGCCCACAACAATAGAAAACTGGTGATGCATGTATCACGTACTGGTGATATGGTGCCTCTAAATGGGGTGGTAGTTCGTTTCTCTCGATACTCGACTTCTAAATACGTCTACCCTAGAGCTATGAGCGATGGCACTCAAAGTCACTTTGGGACCCACTTGCGCTAAACGCACCCACGTGATACCGCGACTCGTACCGCGCGAAGCTTGCGGTCCACGTGTTTCCAGCTGCCATTGAGTGCCGTGTAGGCTCGAGTATTGAATTTGCTGACGGGATCTGGTGATGAACATTCCGGAGTAAAAGAACGGCACTTGAAGAACCCATTCGCCCCTAAAAAAGCACTTCAATGACACGTCCTTTCTCGACTAAGCGGCAGCAACGCGTCGACCCGACCGCGTCACCACCATGTCAACACCCAACTCGGAAGATACGATTCTGCGGTCGCTGAACGAGGCGCAACGCCGTGCTGTCATTTCTGATTCCAAAACTGTCGCTATCCTAGCCGGGCCTGGCAGCGGGAAGACCCATACTCTCACTTCTCGCGTTGTATGGCTCGTCCAGCGAATGGGGTACCGCCCCAACGATGTCATTGTTGCGACCTTCACCGTCAAAGCCGCCCGGGAAATGAAGGAGCGCATTGGAAAGGCATTGGGCGAAGAGGGTGAGAAGAAAATCATTCTTGGGACCTTCCATTCTATTGCTCGTCGATACCTGGCCATTTACGGAAAACACATCGGACTGGATTCCAAATTCGGCATCGCGGATGATGGAGACTCCAAGGCCATCATCCAGAGAATCTGCAAAAGATTGAACCTAGGAATAGAGCCATCGCATGCGAAGTCTTGGATCAGCAAGAAGAAAGCCAAGGGCCCAGGGGGCGCCTCGTCGCAGACGACCAAGAAGCAGAAGGAGAACCCATCACTCGAAACTTGCTATCAAGAATACCAGGCTCAACTCGCCCGCTCCAACTTGCTGGATTATGACGATCTTCTGGTAAAATGCGTCGAACTGTTGAGGGACCACTCCGCTTGTGTCTCCAACGTCCAAGCCGTGCTCATCGACGAGTACCAGGACACCAACGGTATTCAGTACGAGTTGATGCGACTCTTTGCTCAAGCGAACCACCGAATTACCATTGTGGGCGACCCAGACCAGAGCATTTATGGCTGGCGTTCTGCTGAAATCAGGAATCTCTATCGCTTGCTACGGGACTACCCGAACACAGACGAAATCTCCCTGGAGGAGAACTACCGATCCTCCCAATCAATCCTCGACGTATCCCTGAACGTCATTCAACAGGACAAGAAACGATACCAGAAAGTCCTGTTACCGGTCCATACTAAGGGTGCACGACCGGTTTTGAGGACGCTGAAGAGCTCTGCAGCGGAAGGCGATTGGATCGTCTCGGAAATCAAGCGAACCATCATGATGTTCGGGGAGATGTTGAAAAATGAGGATGTGGCAATCCTTCTCAGGTCAGCAGCGCTCTCTCGGCATATCGAGTCGGCACTAGGCAAAGCTGGTGTTGCATACCGAATGATTGGCGGCCACAAATTCTACGAACGGAAAGAGATCAAGATCCTTCTGGATTATCTGCGGGTTGTGTACCAGCCTGACAACAACGATGCGCTTGCACGTATCATCAACGTGCCTCGTCGAGGTATTGGAGAGGCAACGATAAAGGCTTTGATAGAGGAGGCTGAACAAGCTAAAATGAGCCTCTGGACACTGCTATGGAAGCATTGCAAAGGAACTCGCACAGCAACCACCAACATCCGAGCTAAGATGGAGCAGAAACTCAACACGGAGCTTATCAGAATCATCTCCAGTCTTCGAAAACAAACAGATCAAATCACCCCATGCAGTCAATTCACCATTGTTGACTTGATAGAGCAACTGATTAGTCAATTGGACTTCAAGAAGTTCCTGGAGGAGGAATATGCCGAAGAGCATGAGCAGAGATGGGCAAACGTCCGAGAATTTGTCAACTTGGCTGGCGACTTTATGCGAGATTTTGGTGCATCGGAAGAGGATACCCTCCCCGAGATCGAGAACCTTGACCAGGTCAAGGAGGATGACGTATTTGGACGGTTCCTTGCTAATGTGGCGCTGGCATCTGATGCTCAAAAAGATGATGGATCGAAAGACAAGACGTCCTTGGTTACAATCTCGACAATCCATGCCTCCAAAGGACTCGAGTGGCCCGTCGTCTTTGTCCCTTCTGTTTATACCGGCTCAATCCCACACGCTAGATCAGAAGACACTGATGAGGAAAGACGGTTGCTCTATGTGGCCATGACTCGAGCTAAAGCCCTCTTGTACTTGAGCTGTCCTCTTTACGGATCGCAAGGGATGAGCTCGAAAGTTGAGCTGTCTCCCTTTGTGGCCCCCTTTGCTTCAAACGTCTTTGCTAAGAAGGGCCCTTCCTTCGACAGAGCTGTTGTTGAAAGTGCAGCGAAGATTTTGGGAAGGGTGGCACCGAGCGAGAAGGCTGTTTTTGACAAACTGCCACCCATGTTTTCTCCGGAGGATGACGCTTTCCCGGTGGACCCGTTCGACAACAAGAACCAGGATGGACTTAATGAAGATTCCGGACGACATTACTCTCGAGCCCCGAAACGACAGCGTACCACCTCCGGAAATGGGCCTAGTCACGAAGACTTGGAGGAAAAGCCCTTCCATCGGGAGTATGCAACAACCATGGAGCAGTCCTCTGGCTTCACAGTTGCCTCACTTCCTGGGTTTACAACAGCGGGCGCACACAAAGTGGCCCTCGATGTGGCAACTGCCGAAGCAGCAGCGAAGGCACCTCCTCCGAAAGTAGGGGCCAAGAGGGGAACTACGAAGCGTGGAAACGATCAAAAGAGTTTACTTGGATTTGTGACGCAACGATCCAACTCCAAAGAAGGACCACTTGAAAACAAGCAAAGGGTCGATTTGGCGCAAGTTAGATACCAGACTGCCTTGTCTCGACATCAGCCAACTCCGACGTCGCGGGTTGAGCTGCCAAAGCCACGCATCGACCCTGAATTGGCGAAACACAAGCTCGGCGCTGCTAGGCCCGTTCACCGACCAAGCGTGCCGAAAGTAGAAGACGGGGGGCCAAAGAAGCCCTACGCCTGCTTTTCGAGTTCTCCGCCACGCGCGCCCGTGAAGGAAGAAGAGACAAAGGCTGAGGAAGAACCAAAGCCGGTTCCCGACCGGCCAGCCTCGAGTTTCCATGCGACGACTTTTACGTCGGTTAGGCCCAGACGACCTGTTGGGTTGGGTCCTCCACCGTCCATGGATCGATTGCGCAAGCCGTTCAAGCCGCTGACGATTACACGACCTAAAGGGCCGTCTGCATAATGGACTCAAAACGGCTAGAAAGACATGGGAGTAAGGGTGTAATGTTTGTTTGTGATGATGGAGTTGGGCGGATGTACCATAACTTGTAGCTTAACGCTTTAACATAACGCGAGATGGTGTTATTAAGGTGCGCTCAATATTGAACATGTTTACGAAGTATAAAAGATGGGAAATACTACCTTATCGTGACTGCAATCCCAACATCCAATTTCTTTACTGATACCAATCTACCACTTGCCAAACAAACAAAGTCTACCACTTCAAAATGTCGCCCACTCTTATCAGTCGCATCGCGTCTCCCACAGTCCAGGTTGCGCGCCACGCCAACTTCTCCACTGCAAAGCCCCTACTCAAGCCCCTGGCAACCATTGGGTCAGCCCCAGCCACCACCTCTGGGCTTTCAAAATGGAGGTGGAGCAACCTTTCACCCAAAACCCGTCGATACGTCATTCTTGGCGTCAGTGTCGGCGCCTGCGTGGACACTATTGTTCTCTATAACTACTGGCCTCGGATATTTGGTACTAAGTAGTGGAATTGAGAAAGCAACAGGAGGACATATGTTGGTTTGCTGCTGTAGTGTTGAGGAGGACGGCAAGGGTCTGCCCAGGTGCTAGGTGATGGATGGGAATGATACGCTTCTCTGGTTTTACATCTTGTATGCTCTCTTCTATCAATCACTTGACCAGGCTCGCCATCGGGTCTAATTTCATCTTTTTCAAACCAAGTTAGAAGGGAATCTTGAAGCCGGACTTTCTCAACGACTGGAAAACGCCTTTGGGGTCCCAAGTTCGACTAGCAGCCCGAAGCTTGGCGAGAGCCTCATCACCGATAGTCGAGAGCACATCTTGAGATATATGTCCGTAGTTGACAAATTTCCACGGGCAGAATGCGTCCAACTCTTTGGCCTTGGCCTCGACATCTTCGATGTAGGCCCTCATTAAAGGGAAGGCAGCCTCCTCGTTCTCGAGGCCGTTGGCGGCCCACGTAACCAGAAAGAGGATCAAATTGCCGTCCTCAGTGTACTTGTCCAAGCCCATGACATTGCCGCCGTTAAGAACACCCTTCTCAGCATGGCTTTTGGTGATGGGTTGGAACATGCATAGCGTGTTGAGACCAGACTCGTCGCTGGGCATGAGCTTCTCGAGCTTCTTGTTGAGCTTGTTGTATTTCTTGACGGCGTACTCCATGATCTTTGCATTGTTGGTGAAAGTACTGGTGAACCATATGTTTCTAAAGCCTGCGGGCTGCCCGGCTCCCAATGCTTTGGTGACCGTAGACATTTCATCCACGGCCGTCGTGTCGGTAGACGGCTCGACGGCGTAGTACCCATCAAAGGCGGGAGGCTTGGCTTCGGCCTTGGTATTCTCTACGGCAGCGTTGACAACAGTTCCGAGAGTAGGCAGGTAAGTCCAGTACACAATGGAGCTACTATTTTCGTCCTTGTGGACGTTTTCGTTGAATCCGACAAGGGCATCAATGACGGCATCGCCTTTCGACTCGCTGTAGAGAAGGTTACCACCCCAGATGACAGGATTCGACTTGTCGACGAATTCAATAAGGTACATATCAATACGAGTGATCAGGGCTGAGGATTGTTAGCCCAATGACTCCATCTCTTCACATGAACGCATGATGAGGACTTACCCAGATTTCCAGACGAGCCCTTCATTGCTTGCCAAAGGTCGGCGTTGTGAGTCGCATTCGCGTTGGCGATAGTACCATCTGCCAGCACTACCTCAAAATTGGCAACAGTATCGCAAGAGAACCCGTGGCTCGCGCCATGGAACGAATTACCGCCTCCCGTCACGAAACCACCAACGCCGACAGTACCGGCACGACCACCGGCGACAGTAACGCCAAGGGGGGAGAGGGTGTCGTAAACGTCTTGCCAATGCCCGCCGGGTTGAACCAAGGCCAAGTTCCGCTTCTCGTCATAGACAGTCTTGTTCATGAAGCCTTGAAAATTAGCAATGGTTACGGTTCAAAGGGTTGGAAGTGATGGAATCGTTGCTCACCGAGATCGATAGTGACACCGTCAGAGATTGAATTGGACAAGGCGAAGGATCCGTGGCCGCCGCCTCGGATACCAAACTGACACCCGTTCTTAACAATGACCTTCATGATGGTGGATGCATCTTCGGTCGACTCGGGCAAGGCGATACAATAAGGCGCCAGGGCAGCACTGTCACTCCAGTACGAGTCCATACGCTCCTGATAAAGCTTTTGCTTTGGGTAGAGAATCTTGTCGGCCAGACCAGCCTCGGCGAGTTGGGTACACTAGGAGATGTGTTAGACATGTTTGGCAGTTGCCTGAAGTTAATTAGAGTCGTGAGCACGGCGGTCGAGACGAAAGGGCTGATGGCGTCATTGTGACGAAGGAGGGTGCTGCGACTTACACACCGGTGACATTGAGTCTTTTCAGCGGAAGTAAACTGACTGAGAGTCGCTGCTACAGAGACGGCAAGGCAAAGATCGAGCTTCATTCTTAATTTTCAACAGAAGCCTTTTCACAAGGTTGGAAGAGGCTCTAGTGAGGGGTTCTCAACTCTCGGAGAACAGCAAAAGTCTGTGCCTCGAGAAGGTCAAGCAAGGTGAACTGTGCCGTACTCATGAGGGAGCACCCCCTCAACCAGCCTCATTTCTCAATCCGGATATAAGTATCGGAATTGCCCGGCACGAGTGTTGGGATGGACTGCAGTTGGTTTCTGGTGGAGAGGTCAAGAAACCCTGCGAGATATCCATCGTGTGTCAGACGCAGCTACCAAGGTCTATAAATTCCACTGTAGTGTTCCACCTGCTTGTATCAGGTCCCCAGACAGGGTCAACGTCTGGAAGGAGTGGAGTAATCTAGATGTTCTCCCCGTTTGGTGGAGGCGCTCGCTTCATTGATGCCTAGGAAGGGACTGCTGGTTTTCAAGACTTTGCGAGAAAGGGGATACTCTGGGATAATTCCCTTCCGAGACATGGTCTAGAGCGATTTGAAGTGACACAAATGTGCTCATTAAGCCTGGCATTGAGGTATCAGACACCTCTTCACGTCACTTTGCTCGGAGTGTCCTTAGTCAGGCCAACGTGGCGAGCTGAGGAGCTGTGGAAGTGCACAAGCCGTTTCTTGGTGCCAGGACAGGGGTAGTCAATGGATCTGGGGAGTGTTTTCTTCATGATTACGAGGTCATAGCGAACCGGGAATTCACTGGATTGTTCGCCTTGTCCAATAGAAACTGAGAAGCATCCAACACACGGGGGACATTTCGACGTCAGCCCATGATGCTGAAGAGGAGGACCTCGTTCGAGGATCACCTTGTCTACTCCGTGCAGTAGATGTTGCATCTGCAAAGGATTGCAATCCTGGCCACATGCCAACGGCAGATCCTTGGCCTTACCCAAGCTGCATTAGAGCCAACAGCTTCGCAGGGGTTTATCGCGCATTCCCCATAACCCAGCTGAAGAAATCTGCTGCAAGATGGGGAAGTGCCTAGTTCTGATCCCTGGCCGCCTCTTTGCAAAAGTGGACGTGGCAGTTGGCGACGAGCGGTTTTGATATTTCTGATCGATGCAATACCTCGGTACTTGGACAACGAATCCTTTTACTCTTCAGGTATACCGCTCTTGTCGCATTGGATTGTTGTTGGAGGAGGACCAGACACAAACAGCGGGTCACATCCCATGATCATTCAAGTCCCCTCCAGCCCGGGGATTCAGAGCTCTTATCATAACAAGGACCGGATTCAAAGGACGCGCGAGACTTGATTGGCGAGGCAAATAAAAGAGCGAAGTGCCTTTGCGTGCCATTTAGGTACTCGGGATCCAAGTCCTCACGGTCTTTATCTCCATCTCCATCATGCTCGTCGCCAGGTATGTGGTACAATGGTTGTCCAGTTAGCACACCGGACCTTGGGAGAGCTTTGGATAGCGCAGGAGCATCTTTCAACATGATGGAAGGGTTATTAAGCGCCGCCGATAAGGATTTTTGAGGAAGGGACTGGGCTGACATGGCCATGATGAGTCGACTCTAGGTTTCTCGGCCTTGCTGAAAAATACGATCAACCTCCCCCGGCTTCGATATGAGAACATCATCATCCGAGCCTACGAGTTTATCTACAGGTGAGGCTGTAGATCCAGTAGACACGGTTGGTGTGGGAGACGTGCCATCGTCGGAGGGCACACCAGCATCCCGCTATTCAAACCCGCTCGTGTCCGGCTCGACTTGATCGCTGTTCGGTTTGTCGTAATCCGTGAGAATCGTGTACTTCCCTGTTTGTATTCAAGAGCAGTAGCCTACATTGTTGTACTTGATGCGGCCACCTACTGACCTTATTGCCTAACTAATTGATGACCGCCACGAAGCCCTGAATTGGAAGTGTCGCCGGTGTGCATCTACATACTAACATACTAGATGGAGGGTCTAGCATGCATCATTTCAGGGTTGTTTCCTTCCCACCCTTGAAGCTTTAAGGACAACGTCATGTGCACCAGCGGTCGCTTCCAAGATCCGGATGTAGCGTAGTCTATAATACCCAATTTTATATCATCGCACGCATTGCCAACCAGCAATCCTATCAGCGTCACAATACTTGACATCTTAGACCTGCGTACCAAAAACCTTGACACCAAAAGCGAACTTGAGTTCAAAAACAGTATTATTATTTCCAACACCAATCCGCCCGAATACACATCTTGCCCGTCTATGCTAATAGTGGCCGCTAAATTTACCAAGTGACGTAAATGTAATCAAAGTAGTAGTCAAGTCCTCCTCTGGTGCCTTTAATGGCAATCTGAAATGTGGCATCTCCTTCGTCGCCACTATGGAGGGTGAAAATTTCCTTGCCTTCGACAGAGTTGCTTTTTGATCCTTGCGGGGTAAACTCAAAGACGACTTCATCGTTCGTAGAGATGTAAAATGTGACAGCATCGAAAGGAGTGATAATCTGGTTGCTCCGATCGATTCTCAAACGGTATCCAAATTGGTACTGTGGCCCTGCTTTGAGAGGGAATGTCGGGTTGTAGGTGGCTGTGGCATCTGCGAAAGCCGCCGGTTCGCCAATTCTGAGAGCCCTGTTGTAGTTCACTGGGACACTCGGACTGTCTAGGAACCAGTCTAGTGAGAGATCTGCCTCCAGACTCCAAGAATCAATATCACCGTCATTCTCGAAGCCAAGATTGAGCACAGCGTCTAGAGTATAATTGTTAGTATATGTAATATCGATGAAAAGGCTCAAAAACTTACTGTCGAAGCAATCCAAACACTCTATCTGGGACCACTCGATTGAGCCTTCGCCATCATCTGGTACGAAGTCCGCGTCTGCCCATGGCCTGGTCGCGGTATAGCAATTGCTAGTCTTTTCATTGTAGGCGTAAGCGGTGCATCCCTGCGTAAGGGTACATGCGCCCTCGCAATCTCTGATGCTGGCTTCAGGGCCTTGTTGGGTATACTCCATCCATTGCTGGTTCACGAATCCGTTCTTGCTACAGAGGGCACCATTCGGGGTAGCAGGATAGCATGTCAAAGGAGCCGGTCCAACGGCAAGCCGATTTTCGTTGGCCGTTACCCCAAGGGCGGGCTTGGTGGGAGCAAGAAGCCAAATGCTACTAGCCGTGGATGATGAACCAGGGACGGTTTTGGTAGTAAATCCAAGCCAGGTCCCAGTGTTGGTGGACAGTGACTGAGGAGCGGACTCGGTGGAGGAGCCAAGCCAGATGCCGGTTTCGGTCGATGATGATCCGGGAGTCGACTCGGTAGAAGAACCAAGCCAAATGCCGGTGGTTGGTGCCTCGGGGATGGACTCAGTGGAAGACGGCTGTTGAGGCTTGCATTTCTTTGCGGAAACGAGGCCTATAATTGAGGTTGCCAATACAGCAATGTGCCCGGAAGATACCATTGTAAAGTGAGATGTGAAAGCGTGCAGAGAAGCAGAGCTGAGGTAGTTTAGCGTGTTGATGATAATACCTGTGTTGAAGCCAGCTTTCTCTGACTATATATCGTACGGAACAGCCACTTCGGCGCAACAGCCACTTCGGCTGTTCCGCTCGCATTAAGTTCTGACGCTTACCTCAAATTAATCGGCGACCAAACAGAACCTCACTGCCGTCCCCGGGGACCATATAGTTAACGGAGTGTCCTGCACTGCCACCTAAGTCCCACCGACCTCAACGTTCCACAGAAACATGCCCTGCTTAAGGATCACTTCAACAGAGTCCTTCCACAAAACATTTTTGCAGGGACTCCGGATTGGCTGGTCAGCTGCAGGGCCTGGAAATGAGCTGAATGGTAACATTGAGAGCTGTGGCTATTTTCTAACTATGCCCTTGCCGTTTCGTTTTTTATCAATTGTCTAAAACCTCAGCTTAACTAATGCCCTTGGGATAGTTGACTTTAATTTATTCGATGTACTCGAGGCTTATTGCATGTTGCAATGCCGACGAAAAGTCGGTCAGACTCTTTGTAAGTTAACCATGGCTGCAGCGATTTGTTTACATGACGCCGGTTGCTGTCCAGCGATTTGGTTCTTGAGCTTCCTTGGCTGATTGGTGGTTTTGGAATCCTTGAAAAGCAATTGCAGCGATCCCATGCTCCCTCATAAGAAATCCGCCTTTCCGGTCAAGCCGAATCAGCCCTGCGAGCGCGTTGAAGCCATCTATCGAAGTCACAATCCCTGCAGCCATGGGTTTCACGATGGTCTTCGGCGATTACGCCACGACGGCCAACTCCGTGGCTGACCGGCTTCCAAGTCGCCGCAGCCAGCTTCTACTGCAGGTTGCCGCAGTATTTAGGTGGCCGAGAGGTTCAGGTCGCCGGCAGGTTCTGGTCGCCGACAAATTTTATTAGGTCGCAGACAGCTTCCAGGTCCCCGATCGCTTTTATAGGTTGCCAAAGCGTTCAGGTCCCCGCCAGCCTCCAGGTCACCGCTTACACGCACTAAACAATTCCGCAGCCAACTAGGATCATTGTCGACGAGAATAGGTACCGGAGCTTCTAGCCGCAACCTAGCACAACACCAGGGAGGGCGCCAAGAGAAAACAGTTGTTGCTCAGAATATAAGGGTTCTTCATAGTTTGCAATATTAGGTCGTTCCCTTGACATCATCCATCCAAGCAACATCATCCACTCATTCTGCAGACACCAAGCCTCAAATCTGCCCGACATGTTCTCCTCTCTGAAATCAGTCACTGTCCTGGGACTTCTAGCTCTCAGGGCCGCCGCCGTGCCATTGGAACTCGTCGAGGCCGGTCCCGGTAAGTTTCAGTCCCTAGGACGATCTGTCTCCCAGTGACTAATGAATTCCAGAGGATCTCGTTATCTCTCTCAACTTCAACGACGGAAACTACGATGACTGGTGGCTCTCGACTACGGACTGCGACTACTTCATGGACATTACCGCTACAGAATGGGAAGATGGATCCCTCGATCCAGGCCTCCGCTTCGGCGAGATCTCCGGGACAGTAGGCACTGGCCAAGCTATTGTCAAGTACAAGCCGTCCTTTGACCTTCAGAAGGGGTCCACGTACCAAGTCGCATTCTCTGCCAGAAGCGCCATCGTTGACAGTACGGGAACAAACGGCCCCGGTCTTGGTTCGAACTTTGGTGATTTCCTACAATTCGTCGTCTTCAACGCAAAGGGCAACATCTTCAGCGCTTGGCCTGGCAAGGGCGACAGCTTCGGAGCTGAGTGGTACAGATGGCACTGGACCTTCACCATCGGCAATGACCAAGACGGCCCAGCGTACTTTGGCGTTATTGCCCACCCTACTGGCAAGTCCCTTGATTGGTATCTTGACGACGTTGAGATCATCAAGGTCTCCTAAGAAGAGAGTCAATCTATTGCGGTCGATATCGGCCATTTACTTCTTTTGGAGTCAGGGTAGATGATTGAAGGCATGAGCGGTTTATTTTAGAAGCATTTTTGTTATATTCCTTAGACTACGCCTTAGCGACATCGCTTTGTAGCTGGCACGTACACATAATTCTGGAATTGAGATATTTTATCTTGAAAAGCATTGCTCCAGCAAATTATATATCCCATTCAATATCCAGTTCCTTGTGAGGTTAAAAGCTGACCGCAATATGCATCAAAGTCCGGGGGTTTCTGATCTGTGGCCGTGTTTCCAATCACACATCTTCTAGGCTGACTTGTATCCCAAACATACTAAACATTGTTACTTCGAGGTTAGCCGAAGTACTACATGTGCCCCTAGTAAGCTTGCATCGTCTTCCTCACTCAAACCCCAAGGCCTAAGGTGAGCCGTGGAACCTAGCACTGGAATGAGACACCAGGTTTGCGAATCAAAACCCGAACCCAAGCAATTGGGCCAACATATTTGAAGACCGGAACAACAGCTCAATCTTGGTGGATTCGGGCAATTTTCGCGACTTCACTGTAGGTAGGCCCGTGAGTTCAATTCAATCGATTGAACAGCCGGCGAATTGGACACTACACAATGCGTTTGGGACACAAGCTGAGTAGTGTATCCTCGAGAAAGACCAGTCAAATGATTTAACTCTTGTATGCTCTTAAGACGATAGCTCAGCGTTAAATTATTGACGAGCCTGGTTATAGCAGGGACCAAGACAAGTCAATATTCCCTCCCATTCCATCGAGCCACTCTGCTATTGTCAATCACAGCGCTGTAGGCATTAGTATCTGTAGTGTGCCCTAGAAAGTGAATGGAAATATGCGTAAATAAGGGGAACGATATTATGAGGTGATGACGTTTCTAGCAACAAAAGGTGATGGTGAAGAAACTATAGAATGGGGAATGTCCTGGCTTAAAGAACGTAATTGTTTACGACAAACTTCAGAAAGGGGCATTTCTAATGCCAACAGTAAACATATGTCCTTTTTATGTATATTAAGCTTCACGAACAGTTGGATGTTGAACGATTGGGATGGCCATGTTTTCTCGGTAGACTGGGCAGTTGCTGTTAAATTGTCGGCAAGACACGAATGGCAAAATGATATATCGGCACATGCTCATCAAATACAGTGGGGTTCCGTCGCTTCGCCATACAATTACCATACTTGCTATACATCGAAACGAATTTTTACTCTGATGTCATTGCCCCTTTCCGGGATAATTGGTCCCAGTCGCACGATACTGACACCACAGCAAGGATCATCAACCGTTTCAATCCCACGGAAGAATAAACAGCTTGAAGTTAAATTGAACGAAGCCTTCTTGTAATGGCCCGAATAGCGATAAAACCCTGTAAGGAGCTTGGCAGTCCAGTGCGCGTCACCACCTGCCTCCGCCTCGTCCGACGTAGGATTTCCCACCTCATCCGGCCGAGGCCACTATCGTCATCAATGAACTGATTGATCCATTGGACCCAGAGAAAGCTGGGTTTCGCAAGATAAAGTGGCCGCATCTGATATCCAGCATGATGGTATGCAAGATACGTGGCGAGCTTATCTGGTATCTATCGGAGGACACTTCCGCTTTCGTGCTATTACCTGACGGCATATGATTGCGGCCGGGATGGTGGGTTAAAATACGCAACTCGGTAGGCTCCCTCCGGAGGTCTAGATGCTCGAGAATTCATCCCACATGACCCCAAAGAACACCATCACGACCTCCCCCGCAGTTCGTATCTTCCCTTGTGACGCAAGGTTGCATCAGAACCATGTTGCAGCTTGGCCAAGCGAGCAGCTATCGATGGCACTTACCCAGGGAGGCAGTTGACAAAACGTCCCACCTCTCTTATTGAAGATATACAAGTCGGCCCCTTCAATCACAGCTATGACGATGCTAGATGGAGAAGCAAGTCGGGGCCTGCACCTCGTACACCCTCAGCGACACAGGGACCACATGACGCCCATAAGAGAGGATCTTTCCCGCGTCCTTTCTCTTGTGAGGCTACTACAACTCCTAGTCCCGGTATAGGTAGTCCTTGCAACATCATGGCGCCAAGTCGCGTTACAAAGCACGGCTCAGACCTTCCAAGGCGGCCACTTATTGGTGTCTTCTCAGCCATTCTTCTGCTAGTCCTCGGTGTGGTCTATCTTACCCCAGCCGCAGCGCCTCATAAGTCAGAGTCCCCATTGAAGAATGAAGAGCCTTTCAAGATCCGAAACAGAGCATCGTCGAAAGGCGACAAGTACTTGATCGGGGTTGGGAAGGCTGACATCACTGGCCCAGTGGTTGAGATTAACTTTGGTGGGTATGCAGACCTAGACCAGGTTGGGACAGGACTTCGACAACGCATTTACAGTCGCGCATTCATTGTTGCGGATGTAGAGAACCCTAAAGATCGGTTCGTATATTTGGTGTTGGATACTTCCTCTGGCGACACGGCTATGAGGTATGGCATCCTGGATGGACTCGAAGCTCTCGGCGACGAATACTCCGTATACAATCAACACAACGTCGCGGTAACTGGAACCCATTCCCATGCGGGGCCAGGAGGGTGGTTCAACTATCTGCTACCTCAAATCACGTCGTTAGGTTTCAGCAAAGAGGTCTATCAAGCGATTGTCGATGGGGCTCTACTCTCGATCAAGCGCGCCCATGAAAGCCTGGAGGAAGTAAGGAAACCGTTCCAATTCATTTCATTTAAAGCGATGCTAATATATGTTCAGGGCTATCTGGACGTTGGCACTGCAGAGGTCAAGGATGCGGCGATAAACAGATCTCGATGGTCCTATCTGCACAACCCTGCAACAGAGCGCGCCAAATACAGCACTGAAATAGACACGACTATGACCCTGGTCCGATTCCAGCGAGCCTCGGACAACAAGAACATTGGCATACTCACATGGTTGCCCGTCCATGGCACCTCGCTTCTGGGAAATAACACACACGTGGCGGGAGACAACAAAGGAGTCGCAGCTTGGATGTTCGAACGTGAAATGGAGAGTGACGACTCAGCGGCTGATGGCTTCGTGGCTGGCTTCAGTCAGGCAAATGTCGGAGATACGACACCGAGTGTGCTCGGTGCCTTTTGCGACGATGGCTCGGGCGATGAGTGTAGCTTTGAGAACAGCACTTGCGCAGATGGACTGTCACAGTCCTGTCACGGCCGAGGACCCGAGTTTAGGAAGCTTGATCTTGGTGTCTCAAGCTGCTACGAGATTGGGCGTCGCCAATACGCAGGGGCAAGGAAAGCCTATGTATGTTCCTGCCCGGTCTGTTACCTAATTGACGATTGCTAACAACTGAAACACAGGACTCTATGGAAACGTCCACGACAGCAGTGACGGGGTCAAGCGTCAAGAGCTTCCATTTCTACCATGACATGAGCTTTTGGGAATTCGAGCTCCCAGACGGAAGCGCCGCGACGACCTGCCCTGCTGCTCTCGGTTACTCGTTCGCCGCCGGCACGTCTGACTGGCCTGGATTTTTCGACTTTACGCAAGGAGACTCTGACGACCCAGATGCGAATCCGCTGTGGGCAGCGGTGTCTGATCTGCTCAAGACACCGTCGGCCAAACAAAAGGCATGTCACGGAGCCAAACCCATTCTCCTGGACGTGGGAGAGATGTCAGAGCCATACGCCTGGTCACCCAACATCATCGACATCCAGGTGCTTCGCGTTGGCCAACTGGTCGTCATCGTCAGCCCGAGCGAAGCCACAACCATGAGTGGCCGACGATGGAGAAGTGCAGTTGCCAAAGAAGCAACTAGTTTCCTCGACGAAGAGCCAATTGTGGTACTCGGCGGGCCTGCGAACACGTACGCGCACTATGTCTCGACGCCCGAGGAGTATGAAGTGCAACGCTACGAGGGTGCTTCGACGCTCTTCGGCCCGCACGAACTGGACGCGTACATCAACCTCACAGTGACGAACCTGGGATACCTCGCACCAGGCTCTACCAAGCTGCCCGACCAGGGGACGGCGCCCCCTGACAACCGCGATGATTCCCTCTCATTCATCACGGGGGTGGCCTATGACGCGCCGCCGATCGGGCGCTCGTTTGGCAAGGTGCTGACGCAACCGGATTCAGCACACAGCCTAGGGGACGTGATTACGGTTACATTCCAGGGAGCAAACCCCCGTAACAACCTCCGGCTGGAAGGCACTTTTGCGGCCGTTGAACAGAAGATCGACGGGAAGTGGACACAGGTGCGGGACGACGCAGACTGGTTCCTGGTGTATTCATGGCGGCGCACAAACTGGGTGCTCGGGTACAGCGAGGTGGACGTGGCCTGGGAGACAAGCGGAAACGCCGAGAAGGGCACGTATAGGGTCAAGTATTACGGGGATTCCAAGAGTATATTGGGGTCTATATCGGCGTTTACAGGGACGAGCCGGGAGTTTGAGCTGAGTTGATGCCGAGGTGGTATGCATCAAGATCGAACTCGGCAGGATCATATCCGACTTTGCTGGAGTAGCGACGCTTGGACGGGCGACGATGATGTGCGGTGGGGACCTGGGAGCCTAGCGGACGCTCACTGATCAACAGCAGGCGGGTAGCGGGGCAGGATTAGGTCCCTAGCGCTGGCGCTCCCCTAGACTATTAGGGGCTAGGTACCTGGAGACGACAGGCTAGCGCCCTCTAGCGCCCCCCTGGCAGGCCAACGGCTCAGATCATTATAGGCCCCGAAGGCGCTGTTAGTCTAGGTCTAGCCTTATGGATGATGCCCGAATGCGACAGTGGAAATGGACCTGGTTTGCGAGGTATTTAGGTGGGGTTAATTTTAGGTCTCGTGGACCAGTCGCTGAGACAGAACCGAGAAGAGGAAGCCTTCTAATGTTTTATCACAGCTGCGATTGACGTTTTAGTTCTTAGTTCTTAGTTACTAGTCTTTCCCTGTCTATTCGGATCCTTGTCGTTTGATCACGTCTACAAGCACAGACACTACGTACTTTTGCGGACATACGAATACAGTCAGGCGTGGCGCACTAACACCATCCCATGAGACTCGATTTGACACTTCAACCTTGACGCCTTCTACGCCCACGCTGCCTTAATCAAATCAGCCGCCTTCTCGCCAATTCCGTACGCGGGCATCTGCGTGTGCCCGCTGTGCAACACAGGCATGATGCTGCAGTCTGCAACACGGAGGCCCTTGACGCCGTTGACACGCAGCTGCTCGTCAACAACAGACTCGGGGTCAGACGACTTGCCCATGGCGCAAGTCCCTGCGGCGTGATAGCCTGCGCGCAAAGTTAGCATCAATTACAAAGAGTCCTTACTGGTGAGGAAGATAGGAAGGCCACTTACATGTTGTCGCGTTGTCTCTGACATACGGAACCCAGTCCTCTCTCGTCTGGTAACGGTGATGCGTGTCTTCCGCGGGCCAAGCGCCCTTGACGATGTCCTTGGTTCCGGCACCCTCCATGATGATCTCGTTGCCAAACCTGCAAGCTTCCGCAAGTACCTCGACATCCAGGGGGTCAGAGAGGTAGTTGCAGTCGACAACCGGGACCGCAGCAGGGTCGTTGTTCCGCAGCGCGACTGTCCCACGCGACTTGGGCGCGAACAACTCGGCAATCATGGAGAATGCGTGCTTGCCGTCGACAGGAAACTTGTCGAACTGCTTGGGCCCGCCGTAGCATTCCGTCGTGAAGAACTCGACGTTGGGCTGCGACGGCGTCAGGCCCATCGGGTCGCGGCCGTCCTTTCGCGGTGCCTTCTTCCACAGCTCCGAGTCGGCCAGGCGCTCGTCCAGACGGGCGAAGGCGAATATGCCGAAGGGGAATGTAGACAGGAACCCGGCCTTTTGTTCTTGCCAGAGCGCGTACGACTTTGCGAATGCGTCTCCGTGGTACACCTGGTGGTCCGTCGTCACACCCGCCTTTTCGGTTTCGTAGAACATGAAGACGATCAGATGGTCCTGTAGGTTTTTGCCAACCGCAGGAAGATCGACGAGAGTGGTGATGCCGTGCTTCACGAGCTCATCCTTGGCGCCGATACCACTGCGGTTCAGGATGTTGGGGCTGCAGTACGCGCCGCCGGAGACAATCACCTCCTTCCGAGCCTTCAACTCGACCACGGTACCATCTGATTTCACTGCCCTGACGCCAGTGGCCTTGAGCTCGCCGTTATCGCTCTTCTCGAGGATCACCTTATCTACATGAGTTTCGACCATGAGGTGAAGGTTATCTCTTGGCGGCGCCTTAGTCACAAAGTCCGCTCCAGTAGTCCGGAGGCCCTTGTGGACGGTTCTAACAGCATGCCCGCACCCATGAGGGTTGTTTCCATGCGAGAACATGTCATGGTCTAGTGGAAGACCTTTGGACACCATCGAGTCCTTGATAAGGTTGGAGATGGGAGCAAGGTCATGAGGCTCCGTGTGGAGGTGTCCATTGTAGCCGTGAGAATCCTTGGACTCCTCGAACCATGGCTTGCCATGGAATGTTTCGGCCTAGAGGATCTGCATGAGCCGCGAAGGAAAAAGTAAAGTTTCGGTTGTGCGGGTGAGACAAAAGCAAGGAGTTGCAGCGACGGAAAGTGCTGAGGCGGGCCAAGAAGATCGGGCTTGTTAATTACCTTGTTAATGTAGCCGAAAAACTCGTCGCCGCTCCAACCTGGGAGGCCCCAATCGTCGTAGTCCTGCTTGACACCACGGACGCACAGCGTACCATTGCAACCAGAGCAGCCACCGAGGAACTTGCCTCGGCTTAGCTTGACCTGTCGGTCGTTGACCGCAGCCCGCTTCTCCGAGATGACATTCCAGTCCGTCTCCTTATCGAAGTTCTGGGACCAGCTTGAGGAACGAGTCAGTAGTGCAGTTTGGAATCTATGATTGGTTTACTTACCCTCCAACCATGTGTACGTTCTCTAGGTTCTCATTGTGTTGGCCAGCCTCAATGACAAGGACCTTGGCATCGGGGTTCTCGGCAAGCCGCGATGCTACGACGCAACCAGCGGTGCCACCTCTGTTGGAGAAGGTTGTCAGAAGACAAAACGGGCGAGTTTGGGGCTGTCGATCGTGTCCGAGCAAAAGAGGCCGGTGCAAGACTTACCCGCAGACAATAAAGTCATATGAATCGGAAGCAGCCATTATGAAGACTTATTTGTAATGAACAAGGTTAACAACGCAGGAAGACGGTAGCGGTGATGAATTGATGATGATCTATCAGGGATGATTGCTCCAACGCATCTCGGCCGCGCTGCCACATCTTTTATATAGGGTCGGAGATATGGGAGCCTACCATGTCGCCGGGATTTCTATGCATACTCGCATTGCGAAGGTAGGCTAAGACAAGACAAGGCACCCAACCACCTGAGATTGAGATCTCCAACGGCCCTAAAACAGCTGTAACAGTAACGACTCTGCTACACCTATAACACGCCAACTGGTCGCAATCGGCTCTGAGGATGCGACACAGTCTACAGCAAAGATGTGCAGCGCCCCGGCCAACGTGCCGCCAAGGCCTCGGAGACGCCCAATCGGACGGCGACCCGTCCCTCCAACGGACCAACGCCTTCACCATCAACGTTGCACGACCAACAGACGGAGCGACGAGGGCGACTGTGCGAGCAGGGTTCAGTCTTCAGTCGAGCCGAATCCCCTTTCTTATGCAGATGCAGATTGGCTTTCGGGCGGCAGACAGCGCCCGAGAATGTGACCGAGGCAAATTCTCCGCGCATCTGTCGGCTCAGGGATGGATCGTGGACGCACGCATGGGCCGAGTCGTATTTGCACTAGACTGTACAGGAGCCTACGAAGACATACAACCTGGTACTTTGCACATGAAAGGCTGCGACGAAGCGCGGGGCGCATTGTTAGCTCGGCGCCACCGTTGACTCCTTGAGGCTTCCCGAGCTTTGACACTTAATGATCACACATTGAATGCATATTACTTGATTACTACCTTACCTGACCTGGCATACTACGTACAGAACCATTGGCTGACCGCGTGGACTACTCTGTGGACTGCATCGTGGATACATCTTGGTGGGCGCACTCCTGTCAGAATCGATGCCCCCAGCTCCGATTAGATTCACGTCCCCCGCCTCGGATCTTGTTTTCGAAGACCCAAACCCGCAAAATACGTCCATGGGAGCCTGCATGAGCTACGACCCATCTACCGGGGGTCCCGGATTACCCCTTGCTGAGACCTCCGCCGCGCAGATGCCGAGATGCCCCAGTCGAGCAGGGCTGTGCCTTGCTGAGGCTGGCTCTACCCCGGCCATGCCAAGACGTAATGGATATCTGGGGAATGAAACTGACTCGAGATCCTTGCGCGTTTTCTGCATGTTAGTCAACGCATCGGTCCCCGATGGCTGACACGGCCATGGAATCCTTGCCAGCATGAACATGTTCCAGAATCACAAGCACAGGATCCTCAGGGGAGGATGCAACGCTATGCTGGTAGTCAAATACATGGCCGAATTTGCCTCACCTGTGCCAGCCGTCCTGCCGTTCTGCTGCATATCCAACCAAGTCTCGACCCACCTCCTCGAGCTGCACAGATGATGCACTAAACACACCAACTTAACAATCTTCCAATGGTTTACGGTAGCCTCGCCTGATCGTTACGCCTCTTTTGCACTTGGCATTCCCCAAGGCACTTAACATCCTCGCCTTTCCCCTCGCCCACCAACAACCCAGGGATCACTGAACGACCTCTGTCACACCCTCCCCTTCGCATTGCACCGGCCTGTCGGACATCCCCGCTCGATCATGGCCACGCCTTTCCAGACCGAGGCCTGGACCGAGTATGGCATTGGATCGTTGATTTTGCTTTTGCGGTATTTCGCCCGATGGAAGACTGTTGGCTTCAAGAACTGGCAGGGCGACGACGTGTTCGCTGTGCTATCCCTTGTATTCTGGACCGTAAGCAATCCTTCTCCGAGCTAACCGCTGGGCGCCCCTAACAAATCCGGTTTCATGCAGGCTGAGTTGGTTATGTTGGAGCTCATCGGTAAGTTATGCTTCTAGGTTCAAGCCAACTAGACACAACCACGACCACTAGTTCCCCTCGTGTTGGTTGTGGACATTTCGAGCACAATTGCTGATCATTTCTCAGGACAAAACGGGACAAACATCGGTGTCACGAACGAAATTGGGGCTACCTTGACAGACGAGGAGATTGCAAAGCGAGAGTTCGGATCGAAATGCCTTCTTGCGGGCTGGAACTTCTACGTGACCCTTATTTGGTGTCTCAAGGGAACGATGCTTTGCTTTTACAACCGAATGACGTACGGCCGATCCCCTACGCGCAACCCGACATCGCAAATGGCTAACAAGGCAACTAGACTCGGCTTGAAACAACAGAAGATTGTCAAATGGACGATATACGCAACCATCATCGCCTATGTAGGTGTTGTGGCTGTCATCTGGGGCCACTGCTCTCCAGTCCACAAGAACTGGCAAGTAGTGCCATTCCCTGGTGGTAAGTTTGTTCATAAACTGGCAACATAATCTACACGACAGTTCTAACCCAGGGCAGATCAATGCACTCTTGCGGTTGCCAATTACATAACCCTTGTGGTACTTAACATCTCGTACGTGTAACTCTATCCACGTGGCGGTTTGCTTGTAGTGTAACACCGTCTGCTGTGTAACAACACATGCTGATCTTCAATGCAGTACCGACTTCGTCATTGTCTGCATTCCTTTGCCTTTGCTCTGGACAGTAAAGCTCAGCATCAAGAGAAAGTTGATCATCGGCGTCCTCTTGTGCTCCGGTGTCTTCATAATGATCGCCACATTGTTGCGTTGCGTCCTCTCACTTAGAGATATTCAAGGCATCAACACGAGCACAATTTGGGCCATTCGGGAAACAGTAAATCTTCCCACCCTAATTCTCAGAAACTCCCATCCCTCCAACCTTGCTAACTCGTCACAGTTCGTCGGTATTATCGCAGTCAACGCCGCCGCCATCAAGCCCCTATTCTCAGCATCCCGCTGGATTGCGTCTAGCAAAGGAAGCAGCGGAAACTACAAGTCGAGTAACTACGCCGCGAATAAATACGGACACCCCTTGAGCAACATTGGTGGCTCGGGCGCGCACCCGAGCGTGAGTTCGAATCGCCACCGCAAGATGATGACGGATCTGGGAGAGAACTCCAGCGAGGAGCACATCGTCCAGAAGCCGGACTACAAAGGGTTCCAGAGCGACGTCCGAGCGGCGAGTACGAACAGCGAAAGCAGTCACCAAAATGGTATCATGGTTACGAGAGAGTATGAGGTTAGCCCAGGAAAGTCAACGTTGGACGTGTAAGATATAATGGATTGACAAAGAATGTACTTATAGATTGTCTTAATATTGGTCACCCATACAGCACCATGTTGATGAAAGTGGCCCTGCGGTCAGATATATCCAACTGATGTAGTTATTTTGATGTTTGATCGTCTAACCTTCTTGTCGCTGCATAAGACTGAAGTCATGGGAGCATCTAGGTCGACTGGATCAAGGACACTGAAGAATAAGCACTTCTCCGTGTACTCGGAACTATTTCGGAATTTGATGAGTATTAAATTTGATGAGTATTAAATTTGATGAGTATTAAATTTGATGAGTATTAACGTGAAACCCAAGTACCAGAAGCAAACCTTATCGTCTCCTCATTTGATTAACACTCCTTTTTGTTGTATTGTGTTGCACGACGCAGAAAATGCCAAACCTTCTTGCCAGCGCAAGTCGCGTGCGTCAAGTATTGTGATCATTGAGGCAACGACGTGGAGACCGATTAATTGCAACGGAGGATTTGGCTTGGAGTACTGGAACAAAGAAAGCGTAAATACTTTTACGATGCACAAAAAACCATGTCTCGAGATTAAATGTTAGTTCGGAGTGCTGGAAAGCGCGTTGGCTTGCCGTCTCGAGCACGAGCAGCCAGGGCACTACTAGCCTCCTCTTTACAGGCCTGCAATTTCTTCTGCATAGGGTACAGTCGAAGTTGATGCAACTTAGATGACTTGAACATCTAGTCATGAACGAATATAAATATCTTGCCCTTTACCAAGTTACCTGTTCGTTGTACTAAGTTCTGCATTGGGGAGACTTCCGCTTTTGCCAGAGGCCTCAACACCACGTGGACGCTACAGCCCCATTTCCATACAGAGCTAGAACACTTACAAGCTCAGTTCTCTCTTCGCAAATTTTACTCTCGGGTGGTTATCCAGCAAATGCTGAAATATTTTCTCTCTGTTAGCCGTAACTCGTTCACCGGTTCGTTGTGAAGTAGCCGCAATGCACACGGCTGAGTGGCATCTCCAAGACACCCTTACAACCAGGTTCTTTACAAGAACCTTCCCACGATAGGTTTACGAGCTAGAGCAATGTCTAGTGCAATGACTTGGAAATTTGATGGTACGTCCTACTCTCACCAAAGCTCGCCTTCACAAAATTCCATCCTCATGCCACGCTCTCAGGACCCAACGTCACAACCACGACAGTGCAATCCGTTCTCCAGGTTATATTAGATAATCTTGAAATGGTTATACAAATATAGCTGGAGGATATTATATCAGAGATAGTTGTGCAGTAGATAGAAAAGCAGTGCTCGTCGCTGCCGCCGGGGGTATGGCCATACATGAATAGTGATATTACTTAATATGAATGGTAGCGCCTGCCTAGCATTCTTTGGGCCTGAAGATATTAAAATGCCACCCATAGGATCTTGAAATTTTCGTTGGTGGGAGCATACTCCTCGTCAACTTACGTTCAGCCTGCCGAAGCGAACCACGCACTTACGACTAACTCCGAGGCAACAAATGAAAACAACGAGACGCATATTGTCTGCTTGCCGGACGCATATATATGCAAAAAGACAAACGGCCATTAAGGCGCACGGATAAATACGCGTAACATACACGCACACAGTTCGCCCCTTCAAGCGTCGAGTTCCCGGTATGCCGCCATTCTCGAAAAGACGGCGACGTACCCTTCTCAAGCTCGATCTCAAGAAAGTTGTAAACCCAGCAGATGAGCGTGGACTTCTATGGAAGCTAGATAAACAAGCCCAAAAGGAGCCAAAATGAATGTCGTTGAACATCCGGTACATTCAATCTCAACTAGAAGAAGCAATAGATAGGGACGATGACCTCCGTCTTCTATTAGCTATGTGTCAGGCTCTAGCTCGAACCCCATGTCTTTCTGTCTATGATCGGCTGTGCAGACATAGGAACTCAAGTGAGGTTGAAGTTATAAGGCATAAATTACCCAGAGCATGGGTGCCCGTGGGTGCCCAGATGCTGGGTAGCTATTGATTATCCTTGTGTTAACTTGGGTACCCATACGCCATGCTATCAAAATGGGGACCCACGAGTAGAAAGGAGTACCAATTGGACCCTGTGGATATTGTACACCTCAAGCTGGACATGTCAGCTATTCTAGACGTCTTTAGTAGAGGTCAATTTTCCACATCGGGACGGCCCGTGTCGTTGCTTGAACACGCTCTGGCCAAGAAAGAGTGAAATTGTAAGTCAGGGCCTCGACGGATAATTTGTAGAACTGAGCCAAGACTAGCCGTACACTTGATCCGAAGACGTCTTCAACCAGTAAATTCCTTGCAGTGCCGGATTGCATTTTCCGACCTTTGTGAAGAAGCAGTAATGGTAACCAATTGGAGCTCCACAATTTGCTCCTAGTCTTCGGAATTCAAGCCCGAACGCTACGGCGACAAATGCGACTAAGGCAGGCCTGCGGAGCCAAGTTCCTTTGACACTGGAGCTAATCATGCTCCAGATGTTAACATTCTGTAAAGTCTTGGTCCTCGCTCAGTCACTGTTGAAGCCAAGCGAGAGTTGTAAATGTGATACCATTAAATCATTCAGATAGTTAAATCAGTTAGGCTTAGCTCTATATTTCCGTACAATGTTCCATGCTTTTGTTTTGCTTTTTACAACTTGACGCTCTCCAGGCGGCGGCCCGTCTCGTCGAAGTTGATCTTCTGGCCCGAGTTCAAGCTCTCCTGGAGGGCGCAGCCGATTTTAACAGCCTGGACGGCGCCACTCAGCTTGAAGGGCAGCTTGTTGTTATCAAGGCAGGCGGCAGTAAACTCGTTGGCCTCGGTGACGAAGGCGTTCTCAAAGCGGCCGTAGTAATCGTGGGGGATCTCACGGCGGACACCAGTGAGCTCGTGCAGCTCAACGAGAGTACCGGAGGGGTTGGCGTTGACAGCCAGCTTGCCGTCGGTACCGATGATCTCAGTCATATCGTGCTGGCCAGCAGCCATCATACGAGAAGAGTAGAAGTAGGCGATCTTGCCACCCCAGAACTCAACAATGCCGACACCGTTGTCAACATCTTTGTGCTTGCGCAGCTCAGGCTGTACGGCGGTGATACCAGCAGCGACGACGCTCTTGACGATGGAGTCCTGGCCGAAGAACCACAGGGCAAGATCGATATCGTGGATGTTGCAGTCGACGAAGATGCCACCGCTAAACTCGGCGTATGCGACGAAGAAGCCGGAGGGGTCAAGCTTATCACAAGTCTGGGAGCGGAAGACGGAAGGGCGCCCAATGCCACCGTTATCCATGCGGTTGAAGGCGTCCCGGTACGAGGCGTCGAAGCGGCGGGAGAAGCCGCACATGACCTTCAAGTGAGGCTTCTTGACGGCGGCGTCGACGACAGATTGCGACTGTAAAAAGTAAGTTAGCAACGGATTTCGCTGATGGGGGTTGTTGGGAGGGCGCTAACAATCTCGACGCTGGTGCTGAGGGGCTTCTCGCACAAAACGTGCTTGCCAGCCTCAATGGCCTTGATGGCCTCCTCAGCGTGGGCCGTGGTGACGGTAGCAACGACGACAGCCTGGAGGCCGGGGTGCTTCAGCATCTCATCGTAGTCGGTGTAGATGGTGACGCCCTCAAGGTGGACGTGGGCCCACTCGACTTCCTTCTGGACAGGAGTGAAGGCGGCGACGAGCTCGGCGCGGGGAGTTCGGTTATGGAAGTTGAGGGCGTGGCGAGCACCCATGCGGCCGAGACCGGCGCAAGCGACCTGGAGCTTGGGAGCCATTATAAATTGAGAGTGAGGGAGGATGGAAGAAGCTGGTTCGGCTGGAAGCGCAGGTTCTTGACTGAGACAGGGAATTGAGCCGAGAGCACAGGAGAGGAGGGCCTGGGGAGTCAATTGGGTGCTTGGAGAAGGCAAGATGCAGAAGAAGCAATCCTGAGCGAGCTCCAGAATCTTATACCTTGAGAATCGGCTTTCGGAGAGCTCGCTGCCCCACGGCAACGCGTGGGACTTTCGGCTTCCCGCGTCCCAGAGAGCAGAGTACTAAGACAAGTCTCAAGCTTCAGGCCCATGGCCGCCCGCGCCAAGGCGGAGTCGCATGCGGTGGCTGTCACCGCATTCACAAGATCGACACCATGGCCGTAGGTCGGACGCGGTTCCAGCCAATGGACAAGGTCAGCGGGAAGGACTAGCAACAGTGAGCGCTGCGGATTTGTGAATCCGATCTCACCAAGTCTGCGCTGTGAAGTGCTCCAAGTGCTCGAGGTTTGGTTGGACGGGTGGGGTCGAGGAGGCGGTGGAGCCGCCGATGGAGTCGGTGACGGGGCCTGGCCTGGGGCAGTAGAGGCAGCTCCCGCTCTCCAGTTGAAGCAGGAACGGCCGATGTGGGGATCTCCGGATTAGGCAATTTCAAAAAATGCTGATTACCAGGAAGGCACGTACCCTGGTAGGAGGTGTGGGTTAGCCTGTTGTTAGCCCCGCAAAGAACAATCCTGTGTCGTTTCCCCATCTCCCATGACTCTCTTATGACTCGGGCAATTCGGAGAGGAGCAGCCCTCGAGTAATCCCCGCGGCGTGATTGGGAAGGAACGGCCGGTCGGAGACCACAGCGAGGAGGGGATAGATGGACCGGGGGGTTTGGGGCAGGAGTTTGGAGGTATGTAGCCTGTCTTCGTGGCGAGCCCTGGACTCTCCAGTTGATGGGGCAAGGCCTGGGCCGTCGGAGAAACTGTCTTGTTTGGAAAAGTGGCTCGCACTCCATTTGTTCTCCTCATTTGGCAGTTTCCCAATGCCGTTTCTGCGGGGGTGCCCTAGTCCGTAGCTTCGACTTGACCTGCTATTCCAGAACGAAGGGCACGTTGGCTATGCACCTTGAGACCACGGCCCGCACCCTTTCCCACTAAGTACTCAATCGTGTAATCGGTCATGTGTACAGACTGCCTTACGTTTAAGGTGACGGAGAACATGCCGTGCATATGTGCTTCTTCTATTTCCCTATCTCTAAGTTGATACCCGAGATTTTACGTGCAACATTCGGCATATTTTGCATTAGTCTGCCCCACGGGGCTTTCTGGTAGCCCAGAGTTCTAGAGACCTACGTACAGTTTTACCCCGGCCATGAGAAGATCTCGTTTACTGTGGCAAGTCTATACGAGCGCGTACGAATACTCAACCCCATTATCAAGTCACCACGGCGATGAACAGACTACCAAGTGAATGGAGACGGCACTTGTCATCTCATACAACAAGATGCCTCTGTCACTAAAATACACAACAGACTCAGTACCTGGGGCTTACCGCATTGTAGTTAGCCCGACTCATTTATTATCCGGCACCAATTTCTCTCATCGCCGTACCCAAACACGTTCTGCTTTACACCTCAAGTCCTCCTTCAAATTCTCCGCATCACCTGTCTTATCTCTCCCCGCACCTCTCTCCCTTCCAATCACCACTCCGATATCACAAGTAAGATTGCCTTGAATGAAGGATGAATTGGTATAGACTATGAGTTTAACAGATTTATAGAGAAGGCTAGTTAGTTCCTGCTCAATAACACCCGGACAACTCTTTCCCTTAGGCCTTGGAAGCCGCACGCGACGCGCGGGACATCTTCATCTCCTTCTGCATCTCCCTCGCCCTCTGGACGCCAAAACCGTGCTGGAAAATCTCTCGGATATCTTCAAGAGTCATGCCCTTAACCTCGGGGTAGCAGAAGTAGATGCAGACATAGCCGGCCATGCAGATCCCAGCGTAGAAGCCAAATGTGCCCGAGGGAGTCATGTTCTCCATCTGGGTGAGGAAAGTGGACGAGACGATGATGTTGGATCCCCAGCAGGTCATGGTGAGCATCATAGTACCCATGGCTCTGACCTCCATGGGGAAGAACTCAGAAGAGAGCCAAGCAGTGTTGCCGATACCAGATGAGTAGAAGCCGACGAAGACGACCATGCTGATGAGAACGACAATGGCAGCCCAGCCAACCTTAGCATCATCGGCCAGGCTGAGATCCTTATTGATGGGGATCCAGTGGAAGCAGACGGCGGCGAGAACCAGGGCCAAGCTCATAAACTGCACAGTGCAGAGTAAGATTCTGCGGCGCCCAGCACGGTCGACGAGCAGGAGGTTGACAAAGGTGAAGAGGAAGTTGGTACCAGCGATGACGGTTCCGACAGCCACGGGGTTGGAAAAGCCGACAAGAGAGAACAGGACGGGAGAATAGTACATCAGCGCGTTGAAGCCCGTAAGTTGGGATATCGCCATCAGACCACAAGCTGCAACAAGGGCTCGGAAGTTGGCGGGGATAACATAGAGCTGCTTGAAAATCCACCAGCCAGACTTGCCAGCGTTCAGAGCCTTGGACTGCTCCACGTGGTGGGTGATGTGCTTGACCTTGTTCTGGACCTGCTCCTCGGTTCCATTGGGAAAGATTCTTCGAATGACATTGGCCGCCTCTTCCATCTTGCCGTGGTAGACGAGCTGTCTGGGGGACTCGGGGCAGAAGGGGAGGAGACATCCGAGGAGGATGGCAGGCAGAGCACCGCCGCCGACCATGTATCGCCAGCCACCGGTGACGTGGGCAAAGCCGGCTCCGATGCCGTAGCTGACGAGCTGGCCGCCAGTGATGGACATATTGTCGAGACCGATCATACGGCCACGATATTTAGCAGGGGACACTTCGGCGATGTACCTATCGTTCGTTAGGGCCGATGCTCACGAGGAAATAGGAGGAAGATACTTACAAGGGAATAATCATGGCGGCGGATCCGACACCGAAGCCCACAATGAGACGGCCGACAGTCATCTGGGCGAGAGAGAAGGAAGCAGCTTGGATGATGGCACCGAGGGTGAAGAGAATGCAGCCAACATAGATGGCAACCTTTCGGCCGTATCGATCCGCAGTGGCACCAGCAAATATGGCACCGATGAAGGCACCGCCAGAGGTGATGGAAGTGATGAGCTCGCGCTCATTGGAAGGCAGATGATGACCAAGGTCGTCATTGATGTAAACGAGAACAGCGCTGATGATACCAGTGTCGTAGCCGAAGAGCATGCCACCAATAGCGGCGGTGATGGAGACAAGCCAAGAGAACTTGCCAGTCCTGGTGAGCTCGATGGAGTCGAGTTCTTCCAGGTCGATTTCCTGGGTGGAGCCCACCGGAGAGGTGTTCTCCAGGTGCTTGATGTCGTCCATGATGTCTTCTTTCGCCATATTGTCGGCTTGAAGGGTCAATGAGGTATTGGGGTGAAGGTAGTCTGCCCTTGGTAGGCGTGGAGGCTGCAGTTGGAGTGCAGGAACGGGTGGAGGATGGAAGAGAAAGGATGGAGCTGCGAGAAGCAGAAGAATGCTGGTGAAGAGGAAGTCTGGGATTGACGTTCCAAGGCGGCCCTTATAAGTTTATCGAGGGTTGCAGCACGTCCCCCCTCGACAAGATGAGCTGAGAGGGCGAGATGTAGGGACGGGGAAGTCGGACGAGGAGTAACAGGTTCTAGCAGAGCACGGGCAGTTTGGCGTTGAGCTGGCAGAATGGAAGCAGGCGGCGCAAGTATTGGAGACAAGAGCGTGTGGTGGAAGAGGGGAACCCATGCTGGAGATGGAGGCCATCTCGGCCTCAGCGCTGAGGGGAAGCCGCCCAAGCGAGAATTGTCTGGTGTGTGGCCGTTTCCATTTCTGCTAGGCCGTCTGGCGACGCCATTATTCGTGCGAGTCATGCTGCTACTCCAATCCCAAGCGTGGTGTGACGAAAGCTTAACTCCCAACCATCA
>JABSTB010000883.1:0-26312 GCA_013756995.1 Neonectria neomacrospora | reverse complement strand
GCCTAGAGGGGATCGCAGGGCCCGCCGACGAGAACGCTGCCGCCCTGAGGTGTTAGGAGGACATCTGGGCGCCGCCATCCTCTGGAGCTGCCTTTCCAGCTGGGGACGCAGAAGCGCTCCATGATGTTTTCCCTCTTCCTTTCCCAGGCTCTTCTGATTCTCTCTCAGCTCTGTCCTGTCCTGTCCCGTCCCGTCCCGCCCGGGCTTCCAATGTCAAGTTCCATGGGAAGGCTCCCGTCAGGGATGTACCGTCATCCGGTGTTTTGGGTTTACTGCTGTGTGCTTCGATATGCAGGAATGGACACAGCGATCCCCTATTCTCCTTGCGGCTGATTGTTCCACAGCGTTCTGGTGTGCAGTCACTGCAGTGTGGCCAACTTGGCCCGTCCAAGCCATGCGTGCTATTCGTTGATTGTTGAAAAAAGCGTGTGGAATTGCACTTGTCAGCATCAATCATCAACTGGGCACCCGGTACCCAAACCGTCACAAACCCGGCATCGTCAATCTAGACCAACATCCACGAATGTTCTATTCCATACCATGCCGTACCATGCTACACCACACATGGCCATGGCCACTTCCGAACCTAGCCAAGTCACTCATGAGATCAGTCACCAAGACATTCGACGATGGTAGGTAATAATAGCACACCGGCCAATCTATGCCGACTCGGTGCAAGTTCCGCCGGGCTGGTTAGGTGAGTGGTGGGCGGTGCCTGAGCAATGACCGCCCCCCGGGCATTCCATCCTCAGCTCTGTGTCATTCATCGCAGGTATTGCTGATGAGGTGAGCCAAGGTTCATCAAAGCTTGCCAATAACTTCGTCATGGCAACGGCATCTCGTCGAGCCGGCCAGATGAATCTAGCCCACGAGAGCCGATGGGAAACTGACAGCGCCGCCTGCCCCCATGGCAACACGTCTCCCAAAACCAAACCAGATCCTTCTACATCCACTCTTCCCACACCCTCCCTCCACTTCCTTCACGCAGAGTCTGGCGCAACTTCCCGACCAACAACAAACAGGAACGATTGGGAGAATTGGTGCGTGTGTCTTTGTCTCAACTTGCTAGCTTCTCAGGGTCCTCGGCAACCTACTATCTACATACAACGCGTATAGCTGCACACCAACATGGACATGGGCACAACGAATTGGGGGCCGAAATGGCGGGCAGCCAGCGGAGGGAGCGTGAGCGGTGGATGCTACTCCAGATGCTCCCAGCCCGGGCCTATGACGCACCTGGGTCTGGGTTGACACGAGCAAGTCTAGGCTCTATACTCTGGTACGAAGTAGTTTTTGCCTTATCACGATGTCCACAAGCATCATCACCATCACCACCACCGTTCAACCACCGCTGCCGTACACTACCCATGCACGGAGTGTCCGACACCAAGCCGCCGTCGCCGTCACGGAGCAGGATCAGGCACGCGGCGGAGACACACAAGATGCTCATTATCCGTACAACGTCCTTCGTAGACTACGTATCAAATCACGTACGAAGTAGGCCTCGGAGGTCTCTGGCGATCCCTATCACCTCCACTTCCCACTTCTGCATCTCGGTCTCACGAAACAAAGTACGAGCGCGCTTGGCTCGACTGGTCGGCTTCCCGCGCTCTCTTCCCGGAGCACGTCGTCATTCTGCTTCGTATTTCTCCAGCCCTTCTCGCCCACTCAACATCCACCCATCCACCCCTCGGCATTACCCCTGGTTGCCCAGCACTGGGCCCCTGAGAGTTTGTCTGGACCCCCCGGCTTAATCCCCTGAATGGATCTCTCTCTGTCCGTCAAGGGCTTCCTTTCGTGGGAAAAGAGCGGCGACCACCGGGCCTCTGCTTGTTGCTTGCAGCTTGGGCCGGTGGCGCCAGATCGCCATGCCATCGATGGGTCCCTCACAGCCTCAATTGATCCCCCTAATATCCGTAAACACCTCTAAGAATAGCATCTCCAGGTCTCAACTAGCGCCCTCCTGTTCGGCGCTCCCTTGGTTCCCACTTCTCGACAAGCGCAAGCGCGGGCGGGCGTCGTTCAGTGTCGATTTTGCCCTCGCTTGGCTTTTGCTTGGCTTCTTGGGCGTCCCTTGTTTCGTCGTAGTACGAACATGACATAGATAGCACGCATGCATCGTACATTGAGAGGTGTGAGGGGTGTTGCTTGTTGCTTGTTGCTTTTCTCACTCGCACCATTCGTTCTTCACAACCCGAGAGATGAGACGGAGCGGAACACATGCTGCCCGCTTACTTGCCCGCATTGCCCATGGCCTCAGGGCCAATGAACCTTTCGGCCCCTACCCCAGGAGGAGGGGGATCGCTGAAGCCCCCCTCCTCGTCACCCATGCCCGATGAGATTGAACCTGGGAAGAACTGTAGGTACAATGTACGAAGTACAGGTCCAGGATGAGGCTGGCCGTGAGCTTTCAGAAGTGAGCCATCCAGCACTCTGACATCAGCCACGTTGCCTCATCGAGGGGCCAAGAGCACGAGGGGCCCGCCGAGCTTACCTTACTCCGTCATCCAGACATCCACCCATCCATCCCCTTAAAGTGCATGTTCAGCCCCAAGCCAACAACAAGGCCCGTCACGTCCCCAGCCGTGCTGATTGTCGTTGGCGCGTCGCTTGACTCTTGCCTGGTTGGGGGCCGTCAGTTGACGAGGCTCTGCTACTGTACCTTGCCTTACTGTAACATAGTATGCGATGAATGCCCTCATCATTCCCGCATCTCGCTTCCTCCTGAGCCGTTTCAGCCTTCACCTGTCACTCCTTCGTTCCCGCTGGCAGAGCCTAGTTCGAGCCGGGCTGGGCCATAAGTCGAGCTATCGAGTAGCGGAAAACCACAGGACGCCTTCATGTCCGAGCCCTCCAGCCAGGACATTCCGTAGTTGTCCACCGACACCATCGTGTCCTATCCAAACGCTTGGCCTCAGCCTCACGGCAACGCTGGTTTTTGGCTTCCTGCGCGTGCCTCGTTGATAACTACACCGTATCATCAGGTGAAGAGAGAAGACTAAAGAAAAGGCGGCGCAACTGAATTCCTCCCCAGCAACCCAGCAATACAGCTAAGCCCTAGCCTAGCACCCTAGACACTGTCCGATAGGGTTCTAGACGCTCAGCAGTAGACCAGATGCAGCGCCCAAGCACCCTTGAACCCGGGACGTCGATGGCCGTGATTGGCGAAACGTCGGTGTGTTGTTGGGGGTGCCATGCAAAGTCTTACGGAAAATCAGCCTTGGGAGGTTACGGGCTTGTCGGCACTCAACATGAATGCATCTCACCGGACTCCACTGCATCATCGGCTAGTTGCTGACACCAGCTCCATGGTCGGGCATGCTTGTGCTTCCACATGTCTTCACAGTCACCGGGTCGGATCCGAAGTCCGCTCATTGCAGTCCTTGTTCCGAGACGCCATTCGCATTCCTGCTTCCAGGGCTGGGCCATCTACGGCGCCAGCTCGTCTCTACTGTATAGTCTTACAAGATTACCAGCGGGCTTCATACCCTCGGTCCTCGATGCTCAATCCTTGGATTTCCCGTGCGCCTCTATCCCTCTCACCTAATCCCGCCCCCTCTCGCTTACAGCTTCTGGTATTCCAGCTTACCCTCGAGCTTCTTCGATTCGGCAACCTTGCGAACCGCCTTGTTGAAGTCATCCTGGTTGATAGAGTCTCGGTAGTCCTTGATAGCGAACAGACCCCTATCACGTGTGTCAGCAACCGATCATGCATGGCAAAGGCCCAAAGGAGCTCTGGTGAGTGTGGTACTTACGCCTCGGTCACAACGTTTCTCAAATCGGCGCCGTTCAGTCCATCGCTCATCTTGACCACGCTCTCAAAGTCGATGTCACCATCGAGCACCACGCCCGACGAGTGAATCTTGAGTACCTCCAGCCGGCCAGCCTCGTTGGGCAGGGGGATCTCGATCTTACGATCCAGACGACCAGCACGGAGCAGCGCAGGGTCCAGCGTATCGGGTCGATTCGTAGCCATGATGATCTTTGTCTTGCCCAGGTAGTCGAAACCATCCAGCTGGTTCAGCAGCTCCATCAGTGTTCTTTGAATTTCTCGATCAGCACTAGTACCCTCCGAGAATCGTCGTCCACCGATGGCGTCGATCTCGTCCATGAAGATAATGCAAGGCTCGTGCTCCTTGGCATATCCGAACATTTCGCGGATGAGTCGCGCCGACTCTCCGATGTACTTGTCAACGATGGCGGAAGAAACAACTAGTCGCCAGTCAGTTTAACGTTCCGGGGCAGAATATGAATCGCAGGCAGCATACCCTTCAGGAAATTTGTCTCCAGACTACTGGCAACGGCTCGCGCCAGGAGAGTCTTTCCAGTACCAGGGGGCCCGTACAGCAATACTCCCTTGGGCGGCTTGATGCCCACTCGGAGGAATAGTTCGGGGTTCTTCAGCGGGAGCTCAATCACTTCTCGTAGCTCTCGGATCTGGTCGTTCAGCCCACCAATACCCGCAAAGCTGACTTGTCCGGGATCTTCCAGTGACATGTTGTACACCAACGGGTCGACCTCTCGGGGGAGCATTCGCATGATAGTGAGCGTCGTCATGTCCAGGGCCACGCGCGTGCCCTGCTTCAGCTTCACCTTGTCGACCTTGGACCTGCAGCCGACGACATATCGGGGTCCAGAAGATGCCTTGACGATGACTGCGATAAGAACTGTCAGCACCCATCCATTCACGTGCGCAGCGTGGTGTTTGCCTCACATCTCTCGTCGTCGAGCTGTTTTAGGACTTCGCCGATGATCTGTCCGACGCTCTGTAGCGCCTTGATATTGTCCTCGGTGCGATCGAACTCGCGCTGCATGTCCTTGATCTCAAGTCGCAGGTTCTTGAGCTTCGCTTCCCATTCGCGGGATTCGATGAGCTTGGCCCGGTAGGAATTGAGGGCGGCCTGGCGCTCTTCTTCGGCAGTCATGATGGTGAAGTTGCGTCTGTCCGTCGACTGGTCCGTATAAAATTATTCGATGGGATAGCTTTGCTGATGACGGAGAGGCGGGCGTTGGGTGTTGGGAGCTCGACTTCTGGAGGTGGCGGAGATGCTCGACGGTGACGGATGTTGTTCATGGCAGACAGAGAGCTTACCTCACCAGCTGGAGCCTTCCGCTAGCCCCTGCTAGCCAAGACCAACCATTTCGGCAGAATCTCGGAGAATCGCGCCCCAATGTGTCACTGCCGTGCCAAAATTACTTACCCTATACCGTTCGTTGGCTGGCTCTGTATTTTTTGTCACCGAGCTTCGTCTACTTACATAGGAGTTCAAGGAATTAGCTATGGTTTGTTCTTTGTGTGTTGATGTCGTGTATAGTACGTCATGGAAGTAAATGTTTTCAATTTGTTGAGCATTCATGAAGTGTAAACCATATCAACAACCCAAGAGCATGGCGTGTGAGGCCATCACTTAATGTAATCGAAGTAGGTCACATCTAAACACTAGCATCCACACGCGTGGCAGCTCTTGGTTTCTATTTAACAACAAAAACCCTACCCCTGCTACAGGAATTCTACTAGCCCATAGATCCCCAGCGTATCACTACGGCATGACCAGAAGATGCCGTGTCGCTTAGTTGCTCGAGTTGGCTTGTTTTGTGCAAACCAAGACCTCTATAAAGGAGAAAGGTGCAGGATGTAACTCTCGATAATGCCAGTACTGCTTGGTCATCGACTCATGCAATACCCCCAACTAGATCCAACGATCATCCTTTTCATCTCGGATTTAAACCATGGGCATCCCCTACCGCCAACTTGTGTGGATGGTCTAGATGTGATCTCAGCAGATCGCGAGCTCGAAGGCGCGGCGCTGATGGCGCAACTGTGGGTGACTGATATGCCATGACTTCAGCAGCGTGACTTCAATCCTTTTTGTCATCACCCTCGGTGGGAGCGGTATTCGACTCCGACTTGGGTTCTCCTTCGGCATCAAAGCCCAGCGCATCAAGCTCCCGAATCAGCTCATTGATCTTGATAACCTTGGCGATCTGCTCCGGCAGCAGAGCCTCGCCACCCTCCTTCTTATTTTTGAGGTCCTTGGCCTGCTTCAGCTTCTTCTTAAGATTCCGGGCCTTCTTCTCGCGCTCGACTTCGGGATCCGCATCCTCGGCCTTGGGCTGGTCCGGGGTGGGAGCAGCATTGTCGTCATCGTCGCCGTCGCCACTGGCCTTGGCCTTTCTACGAGCCTCCCGCCTCTTGGCGTTCTTGTTGTTCGCGGCGGATGCTTGCTCCGAGTTGTCCTCGCCGGTGCTGGCGGCGCCCGGGATGCCGATTCTCTTGCCCCGCTCGCGGAAGGCATTCGCGGTGCGGTTCTTGTAGACCTCGACGTCCTCGGCGGGGCGGTAACCCGGCCGGATCTTGATGGCCTTGCGCGTGGTGCCGTCGGCACGGACGGACTGGGGGATCTCGCGACTGCCGCTGTCCTCGTTGGTGACAATGCCGGCGTTGGACGGTTGCGAAGGCATGGCGGCTTCGGCTTCGACGGCGACTGCGGGGTATTTCGGTTCGGGGGTTGGGATGCGATTGAGAGGCAACGGGCACAGCAGGCCGGGCTCGTGGGTCTTGCGGCGCCGAAACGGAAGTTCTAGCGGGGCAGCAACCTGCCAAGGGCCAAGGCGAGGCAAGGCAGGGCGCAGGCGCAGGGCTGATGGGTTGAAGACGTCCCTGGGTGGTAGTTGAGCTTCCAGCCTTGTGGTGGTCTGGCGTCTGGCGTCTGGCGTCCGGCGCAACGGCGTAGCAGCGCACGGTGGAGTATGGTAGGCAGGGACAGTGCAGCACAGTGTCTATGATGTAGTTCGAAGCTCACAGCGGCACTGTGCGTTTCATCAGGGAGGCTGCCTTGTCAATGCTTGCACTGTAGTGCGAGGTGGGTGAATTCAATGCAAAAGGCCCATCCTCCAGAAGCCGCACACCGTCACCAGCCGATCGCTATTGGGCGAGACCCCACTAAGACTTGGAAGGTGAGCTTATTACGACCTTGGCTCAGGGAAGCTGTGGAAATGTACAAACTGGTTGTGCGCTGATTGGCTGCTGCCCCTTGCGCTCGGCTTGGTTCTATCCCTGTCTCACGTAAACCGCGGATCGCCTTGTCTTCCGTGTCGGGTGTTTATTTGCATTTGCTCGCTTGGGAGGAGCTGCGGTAAGGGGTTTTCGAGGGATCTCTCGAGGCTCCATCTGAGGGGCCTTTCAAGGGAAACGATTTCCTTGTCAGCAAATTCGAGGCCAGATTGAGGAAGGCCTCCGCCCTGGAACCGGGAGTGCCTTTGGTGATGCCTTGAGGTGCTGCCAGCTTTTACATGTGGTCAGGCTAGGCGCCTTATTAGCCTACCAGAGTGGTGTTGGGCACGGTTTACCCGGCGAGGCAACTTAGGTGTTTGATGCGCTGGCTTCGCATCACCGTGGCGCAACCTGGAGCGAACGGGCAGAAACAAGCAAGCCCTCCTGGTGGCCTAACGGAAGCGGTGTAATTACGTCGGCGTGCAGCGGGCAGTGCCGAGTGGTGTACGAAGAGTACGAAAGTGGCATACGTCACATCTGGCCGTTCAGGACCCGTTTCTCCCCGTGTGGCCAGACCACAATGGAACATGGACCTTTGGCTTCTCTCCCTGGTTGTTTGATGAAGCCGGCCGAAGTACCACAGACCGCCCTGCTTCACATGGACCGTCTCAAAGTCCCATCATCCAATCGGTGGCCCACAATGACCGTCGTGGCACCCACACGAGCCAGACAAAGAGGACTTGTACGACCAGGGAAGCCTGAATCAGGCACTTGGTTGCCAGGGCGGGCCAAACTCGCCCACTATATGCAGGTTTTGTTGGCAATAAGAAACAAAGCAGAAAAGGGAGACAAGCCACTCCTGGCCGTCGAGGCCTTCTGCTGGGCTTTTTGCTGCTGCTTAATTACAGGGGGGGTTGTCTAGACCAGTGGACTGTGGCCGAGGCAGTAGCAAGAAACAAGCTTATTTTTTAACGACGTGCTACGTGACAGCAGCATCATCATCAGCCGAGATGATTGGCCCCTAATCAGAGACAACCAGGGCGCCCTGGTAGATTTTGGTGCCTGTATCATTAAAACTGCCGGCACCATCTGTTCTCTACGTAATGGCTCATCTCCACGACGGTCACGACCACCGCGGATCCAGCTCCTTCGCTATTAGCCTTGATCAGTGAATCTGCAATCTCATAGAAACCTGGTTTTGGGTCGATTGCCCCTTCCCGCAAATCCAGCGGCACATGACACGCGCGCCGTGACTTCTGAGTCCGTGAATCACTGCTGTCCTGCGTTGCGCCCGTCTGGCTCCCACCTGACTTTCCCACTTGGTGCACACTTATTAAGGGACACTACCAATGTGAATCGGACGTGAACCTGGTTCGTCTCCCGCGGCGCGTCATCTCCCAAAGGTCCAAACATCACAACGGGACCTTGGTTATATATGTACTCCATCGCTCCATCGCTCCATCGCTCCATCGCCCCAGTTTCCAATACCGCTACTACGTATCCTTCTCATTCACCTTCAACCTTACTACGTACGTAAGGAGGCCTCGTGCATGCACGGGCGTTCGTTGTTCGACATCCTAAACAGGGGGTGTGCCCACAGCTCAGCTCAGCCCAAAGCCTGCCACAGGCTGCTAAACAAGGAAGACGCCTAGGTTCCATTGTTATAAAGTTATTGCGCGGGCCTGTCTCTACGAAGAGAGAAGGCCTTCTCTCTTCTCACCACTCCTTGGACGACGCTCTTGGACGTTGCTTTTACACCATCATCAACGCCAAGATGGCTACTCCAGACACTTCGCCGGAAGCCAAGACGGCCCCCATCGGGGCTACAGGCGGCAACGACTATGCGGCCCCCAAGATCGGCTTTGTGGATACCGCAGATGCCTTGACCCCAGACCCCGGAACCGAGGATATGTTCAAAGTCCAGCACAACAGCTTCGCCTTCAGCCCTGGTCAGTTGTCCAAGTTGCTCAATCCCAAGAGCCTCCACGCCTTCTATGCGCTTGGCGGCATCGATGGGCTCGAAAAGGGCTTGCGTACCGACAGAAACTCTGGTCTTAGTGTCGACGAGGCTAGTCTGGACGGCGAGATTACCTTCGAAGACGTCGCACCAAAGGGAACACCGAAACATGGCACCGCTGGCGATACCATCCCCGAGGGCAAGGGCGAAGCATCTGTTTATATCCCTCCCCCAGAAGATCCGAACCCGACAGGCCTCTTTGCCGACCGCAAGAGGGTGTTCCGCGACAATCGACTCCCCGACAAAAAGGCCAAGACCCTGCTCGAAATTGCCTGGACAACCTACAACGACAAGGTCCTCATCCTCCTGACCATCGCTGCTGTAGTTTCTCTGGCTTTGGGACTCTATCAGACCTTCGGTGGTGATCACGAAAAAGGCGAGCCTAAAGTAGAGTGGGTTGAAGGCGTGGCCATTATCGTCGCCATCGTGTAAGTTGGGACCCACCAATTCCATATACGACCATCGCCATTAACACCTCTAGCATCGTCGTCCTAACCGGCACACTCAACGACTGGCATATGCAACGCCAATTCACACGCCTCACCAAAAAGACTAACGATCATAATGTCAATGTCATCCGGTCTGGCAAGTCACAAGAGATTTCCGTCATGGACATCCTGGTTGGAGATGTAATGCACCTTGCCACCGGCGACATTGTCCCGGTTGACGGAATCTTCATCGAGGGCAGTTCGGTCAAATGCGATGAGTCGTCTGCTACTGGAGAGTCGGACCTCCTGAAGAAGGTCCCGGCCGCGGATGTTTTTCAGGCCGTCCAGAAGCTCGACGCCAAGGAAGCCGAGAAATTGGATCCGTTCATCATCTCAGGAAGCAAGGTGGTCGAGGGTAGTGGCAAGTTCATCGTCACCGCTGTGGGAGTCAACTCAAGCTATGGTCGAATTTCCATGTCTCTGCGAACAGAGCAGGAAGACACGCCGCTTCAGAAGAAACTTAACGTCCTGGCAGACTGGATCGCCAAGTTCGGTGCCGGCGCTGCGCTGCTACTTTTCATCGTTCTCTTCATCAAGTTCTGTGCCGGCCTTCCCAACAATAACGGCACACCCTCGGAGAAGGGCCAGGAGTTCATGAAGATTTTCATCGTTTCCGTCACGGTCGTTGTTGTGGCGGTCCCTGAAGGCCTGCCTTTGGCTGTTACTCTGGCCCTCAGCTTCGCCACTGTCAAGATGCTTCGTGACAACAACCTTGTTCGAGTCCTCAAGGCCTGCGAGACAATGGGAAATGCCACGACTGTCTGCTCTGACAAGACGGGAACTCTCACGCAGAACAAGATGACGGTTGTTGCCACCACCCTCGGAAAAAGTACCAGCTTCGGCGGCACTGAGGCGCCCATGGACAAGAGCCTGAACATCAACCAAGACGCCATCACCATCCCTAACGTCCCCCAAGCCGAGTTTGCCAACGGCTTGAGTCAAGAAGCGAAAGAACTCATCATCCAGTCCAACGTGCTCAATTCGACGGCCTTTGAGGGTGACCAGGATGGCGAAAAAACCTTCATAGGTTCCAAGACTGAAGTGGCACTCCTGACTCTCGGCCGGGATCACCTGGGAGCTGGGCCAATCCAGGAGATCAGGTCATCTGCCGATATCGTTCAGCTTATTCCATTCGATAGCAAGTACAAGTACAGCGCCGTCGTGATCAAGCTTCCCAATGGAAAGTACAGGGCATACGCCAAGGGTGCATCCGAAATTCTCCTTGAAAAGTGCAACAGCACCTTGGGGAGTGTATCCCAAGCAGAGTTGGATACTGTTCCAATCACCACCGAGGACCGCGAAATGTTCAATCTCATCATCAGTTCTTATGCTGGTCAGACACTCCGAACTATTGCTTCTTCGTACCGCGACTTTGAGTCTTGGCCCCCGGAGGGAGCTGTTTCTGAGGAGAACCCCAAGGAGGCAGACTTCAACGCTGTGCATCAGGACATGACTTTGGTTGGAATCTACGGCATCAAGGACCCCCTCAGACCTAGTGTTATTGATGCCCTCAAGGACTGTCGACGAGCCGGTGTGGTTGTACGCATGGTAACTGGTGACAACATCCAGACAGCCAAGGCCATTGCCTCCGAATGTGGCATCTTTCGTCCAGATGAGGGTGGCATCGCCATGGAAGGTCCAGAATTCCGCAGACTGCCCGAGCAGGAGCTAAAGCAGAAAGTCCAGCATCTCCAGGTCTTAGCTCGGTCGAGCCCTGAGGACAAGCGTATCTTGGTCCGCACCCTGAAAGAGCTTGGCGAGACTGTTGCCGTGACTGGTGATGGCACCAATGACGCTCCGGCGTTGAAGATGGCGGATATTGGATTTTCGATGGGCATCGCTGGCACTGAGGTCGCCAAAGAGGCTTCATCCATTATTCTTCTGGACGACAAGTAAGTCAATCTAACACCGGCATTGGCATATCAAAGTGAGACTGACAAATCCTAGCTTTGCTTCAATCGTCAAGGGTATGATGTGGGGTCGCGCAGTCAATGATGCAGTCAAGAAGTTCCTCCAGGTGAGTTTTCTGCATGTGTAAACCCTGAGCATTAGCTGATATATGGAATTATAGTTCCAACTTACGGTGAATGTCACGGCCGTGGTCCTGACTTTCGTCTCTGCCGTCTCCAACAATAAGGGCGAATCCGTCCTCAACGCCGTACAGCTGCTCTGGGTCAACCTCATCATGGACACATTTGCTGCACTGGCCCTGGCAACAGACCCTCCTACTAGAAGCGTTCTGGACCGAATGCCTGACCGAAAGTCTGCTCCACTAATCACCCTGCGAATGACCAAGATGATTATCGGACAGGCAATCTGCCAGCTTGCAATTACATTCGTCCTGAACTTTGGTGGCAAGAAGCTATTAGGCTACAATAATACGGAGCACGACGCAGAGGAGCTAAACACGCTTGTATTCAACACCTTTGTGTGGCTGCAAATCTTCAACGAGATCAAGTATGTTGAGCGTTATGACTGTGATGCCGTTCCTTGCTAACAAACTCGCAGCAACCGTCGTCTCGACAACAAGCTTAACATTTTCGAGGGCCTTCATCGCAACATGTTCTTCATCGTCATCAACATCATTATGATTGGCGGCCAAATTCTTATCATCTTTGTTGGCGGCGAGGCATTCAAGATCACCCACCTGACCGGGAAAGAATGGGCCCTCTCTATCGGTCTGGGAGCCATTTCGATCCCGTGGGGTGCTTTCATCAGATGCATCCCGGATGAGTGGGCTGAGAAGTGCGTACCCGGGTTTATTCACAGGAGGTGGTTGTCGCCCCCTGCCGAGGGGGTTGCAGCGGCGGAGAAGTCGGATGACGATGATGATTTCCGCCCGCCTCTCCGTGTCATGAGCTCTATTCGCGGACCCCGCGTCCAACAGCATATTGGTTTCCGTGACCGAATGCACAAGATCAAAGAGAGGGCCAAGGAGAAGGCCAAGGAGGCGGCCAAGGAGTCGACGACACACGAAAAAGTAAGTGAGCCTGAGACTGAGGTCGTTAAGAAGTAGAAGAGGGTAATTGCCCGACTTAATCGCTTCGATTCGCCGTGTATGTTTTCACCACTATTTATTACGTGCTCCAAGAGCTTTGATGGAACTGAAAGGTCTTTTATGGCACAATAATGCAGGGGATTCCAGGCTTTGGATCAAATACAGCATCCACCTCCTGGCTGTTCTTGTAGTACCAATAGACACAATTCTTTACCAACTCACAACAATACGGCTGTACCGAGTTGCCTATGCTGAAAGTTATATTTTGAGACTTATTCCTGAAGTATCTCATTGATTCCCATTTGTTGCAGTTCAATGATGACTAGCACGGTCCCCATTTGAGCATTTCAATGTTGCTGCGCTGTATTTTTGAACGCAAGGCATGGAGAGCTCGTGAGCTGGAGCTGCGTGAGGGTCAGTGAGTAATTCAGGTACGCCACTTGGCCACGCTGTAGCACGACACAGTGCGTCGGCAAATCACAACGATTGAAGATAATTCTAGAAAGGCGTAAATGAGAGAATTGATCTCGATTACAAGCACTCGGGCCCTCAATTACCGTCATGTCAAGTCTTGTACGGTTCACAAGGGCGGCTCGGTGAGTCTCGATGGCGCTGGGGCCGAAGCACGACCAGCGGAAAAGTGGATCTCGGCAGTACCAGGCGAGACGGGCCAATCATGGACGACGTAAAGCTGTCCCCGGAACTTCGCGAATTTCCTGGCCTGACAAACTCTCAGGATCCTCTCCATCTCGCAACCGAACCCTCAACCCGCCGGCCTCACGACCATCACCTACTCGAAGTCGCATCTCAGTCGCTCAATTGCGCTCATCCGTCAAGATGGTAAGTCTCTGGCGAGCCCAGACCCCCCGTCATCGACCGCATCGGCTAATCGCGCATCCCGTCACAGGCCATCATCGGCAGGCTCTACAGGCAAGTCCCACGATGACCGAGACGAAATACCCGCCGACCCCGAATACTGACCCGAATTGACCTACAGCGGCCTCTTCCGGTCCAACTACCTGATGCTCGCGACCGTCTTCACTGCCGGTTTCGCCTGGGAGGTGTAAGCATTGCGCTCTCCCCCGGCCCTCGGGCTAGCGGGATTGGATGCTGATTGCGTTTTTAGGGGCTTCAACAACACCATGGACAAGGTCTGGGACAGCTACAACCGAGGCGTACGTGTGGTCGCGTTCTTTTCGGAATTGACGGCGTGCTAACGAGATGACAGCGACAATGGAAGGACATCCGACACAAGTTCGTCGAGGCGTCTGAGGAGGAGGATGACGAATAGAGGATGCGAGACGTCGTTGCCGAGGGCTGGACGAGGGATTCACGTGTTCCAGTAGCCGTGTACAAATTATAGGAGAAATAGAGGCAGGATCACGGGCGTTTTTTCTTTGTCGTCTGGGTGCAACTTTTGGTCGCCTTGGAGACTCGTGATGCAATGCCGACCGCGGGGAATTGGCAGGTGGCCCAGTAGCCGATGCCTGTTTCGCACCTCTTACCACGTTTGACTGTCAGCCTAACGAATGAGAAATTAAATCGATTAAGAAACAGCCCAAGGCCTTGCCTGGCTGATCAATTGTAATCGCTCCTCGTTTCTGTGTCGCCGTCATTTAACCTCGCGTTTTGATTCATGCGTTTGCCCACTTAGGTACTTGGGAAGGATGTGGGCAGCCTGAAATCTGACGTCGGCAGTACCGTCACCGAGGGGCAGTGGCCAAAACACACTTCAGCCTCAGGATACAGCGGGCCTATGTGCAAAGCATCGCCCCAAAGTCCATAACTTGGACTCTGCGATAACACTACCACGAGTCCATCTACTGTTATTTACCCTCGGGTACGTCGCCTTCGGCTGTTGATGTATCCTATCCGATGCTGACTGGTCTGTGGCTGCAGCTTTCCTATCCTCAGTTCCACTTCCACCGACATTCGCCCAACATTTGCGAACCCCCACCTTCCTCGACGACATCACGACGCCGCAATCGGACGGGCGCCTCTGAACTATTTTACGAGGCTACGATGAGGCTATGATGAGTATGGAGCATTCTATGTCGACGCAGGAGCAGCAGCTCTGCCAGTTTCTTGCTGAGCTGCCCTCCCGCTTCAACTACCGCTTCACCGAAGAAGCTTCCCGGGAGCTGCTGACGAGTCTCTTCTGGTCGCTGGCCGGCGGCAGCAATGAATACATGCGGCTGCTTTTCCCAGAGGGCAAACCAGGCGACACCCTGAAGCTCAGCGATGCCCAGGGCGCCGTCGAAGGAGCCGAGTACACCGAGTCCGCCCGTGGCAAGCGATGTGGTCACATCTTCAAGCCCGGTGAGGCATCGTACATGTGCCGCACCTGCGGTACCGACGAGACCTGCTGTCTCTGCAGCCGATGCTTCGACTCTACCGACCACACGGGACATATGGTCCGGATTCAGATCTCGGTTGGCAACAGTGGTTGCTGCGATTGCGGGGACGACGAGGCCTGGAGGACGCCTCTGTTCTGCACCATCCACTCCGACATGCAGACGGGCGCTCACAAGGGCAAGGGAAAGGAGGCAGCTGGATTGCCAGAGGACCTTGTTACCAACCTAGAGATGACCATCGGTCGGGTATTCGACTACATCTGCGATGTTATCTCTTGCTCCCCTGAGCAGCTGCGCCAGGCCAAGACCAAGGAGTCTATTCTCGAGGATGAGAAATCGTCGCGGTTAGCCTCACAATATTATGGCCCAGACACCGAGCCATGCAACGACTTTGCACTGATTCTCTGGAACGACGAAAAGCACACCGTTCAGGAAGTTCAGGATCAGGTCGCGCGTGCCTGTAGGAAGAGTCGCCGGGCCGCCGCTGAGAATGCTTGGGAGACGGATGCCATCGGACGCACAATTTTGACTTATTTACCAGATGTGGATAGGCTCCTCCATATGGCAACAATCATGGAGGCCATCCGAGTCACCGTCACCATCAGATCGGCGAGAGATACTTTCCGCGAGCAAATGTGCGGAACCCTCGTCGAATGGCTAAGTGACATCTCCGGCTGCTCGGTCGGCCACGACAACCACATTCTTCGCCGTACGGTTTGCGAACAAGTCATGAAACCTTGGCGCCAGGGGAGCTCAGCCACCCATACTTTGGGTCTAATCGACGACGAAGAGGAAGACGATCAGATGGTTGAGTCTCGTCACCGGTTTGATGGCATGAACGCACGCTTTATCATGGCATTGCAAGCTGCAGCGGGAACCAACACCGGCCTGGATATCCAGATAGACGACTCAGACGAAGATGAAGACGATGACGATATGGACGAGATCGGCGACCTGGGCAACCATTCTCCATCAAGTTCTGTTGCTGGGGGAGATGAGGACGAGGATGATGATGTGTTGATGGTCGACGCTCGCGGGGATGTGGGCGACCTGGGCATGAATTGGAGCCAGTCTGACCAGGCTTTGGAAGAGGACGAGGCCACGATGGCTGGATATCCACCACCCCCTCCTCCACCACCCGTCGCCGTCGCCGGTGCCGGTGCAGATGTCGCTATCGCCACCGCTACTACTCCCGCTGTTGAGACTACAACTCAGGATAGAGAAGCAACACCATCAGACTCGGAGGACCACGTCGAGCCTCTAATTGCTCCGTCGCTCTACGCCAAAGCCAACGCCGAAATACCCAAGACTCCAGGAAAGACTGAAAAGATGACCCCACGACCTGGGCGATACTGGATCGAGACTCCTGCAATCTATACGCAGCGCGAGAACGTACCTCCGGCCGAGGATGTCTTCCGCCGTGTTCGCCTCGACTGGCTTCTCCTGTTCGACTTGAGAATGTGGAAGAAGGTCAGAAATGATCTTCGAGCACTATACATCTCCACCGTGGTGCAAATTCCCGAGTTCAAGCGAGTCCTCGCCCTTAGGTTTGCCAGCCTCTACACAATCCTGGCTCAGTTGTACTTGGTTGGAGACCGAGAGCCAGATCATTCAATCATCAACCTCTCCCTCCAGATGTTGACAACTCCCTCCATCACCGCAGAAGTAGTCGAGCGAGGCAACTTCATGACTAGCCTGTTGGCCATTTTGTACACATTCTTGACGACCCGCCAGGTTGGCCATCCCTGGGATGTCTCTCCCGACGCAGTCCTAGCTTTTGAGAGTGGATCGGTCACGAACCGGCGAATGTATCACTTCTACCAAGACCTCAAGTACCTCTTTGGGGCACCTCACGTCCAGGAGCGAGTCAGGTGCGAGCCACGATACCTCATGCAGTTCTTGGATCTGGTCAAACTTCACCAGTGCATCGGTCCCAATGTCCGCGCTGTCGTCGAGCACGTAGAGTATGAGGCCGATTCATGGATCACGGCCTCGCTAGTGACGCGCCAGATCAACCTGCAAGCTCGGAACCTCGCCGAAGCATTCCGGAACTGCCCTCCCGACGAGGTTCAATACCTACAGCGAGCCATCCGATTCACTGCGAAGACCGTGATTTTGAACTCGATCGGAGCTGAGCGCCACAGATTTAAGCAATCTGAGGTTAAAGAAGAGGTTCAGTTCAAGACATTGAGCGACTTTGAGTTCGATTCCGAAGTCTCATCTTACGATGTTGTCAAGTTTGTGGTTGAAAAGGATGCCATCAGCTTCCATCACGCACTTCACTACACCCTCTCCTGGCTCATCGAGTGTGGACGGTCTCTCCCCGCCTCTACCATAAGATCACTGATGACTTTCACTCCCCAGGAGCTCAGATCCAGACCTAAGCTCATGGGTCGGCCCCAGGTCCCGAGAAAGAACTTCAGCCCTGATGATTATCTTATTGCGGCATTCGATTTCCCTCTCCGCGTGTGCGCTTGGCTGGCCCAGATCAAGGCCAATATGTGGGTTCGCAATGGTATCAGCCTTCGACACCAGGCGAGTACGTATCGTGGGGTTGGTCAAAGAGATGTCTCCCATCACCGAGATATTTTTCTTCTTCAGACGGCTTTGGTCATCTGTGACCCCAGCCGTGTGCTGGCTTCCATCATCGACCGTTTCGGGATGGAGAGCTGGGTCAAGGGACTTTTTGAACTTAAATCTGAGGCTCAGGATGACAACCAACATTTGGACATCGTTGAGGACATGGTCCATCTTCTCATCGTCCTTCTCAGTGACCGAACGTCTCTAATCTCTACCGAAAATGAATCTAACTCGAGGCTCCTCGCCATGCGTCGCGATATTACTCACGTCTTGTGCTTCAAGCCACTCTCATTCAACGAGATTTGCAACAAACTCCCGGAGAAGTATCAAGAGCAAGAGGACTTCCATCGTGTCTTGGACGAGATGGCAACCTTCAAGCCTCCCGAAGGTATTTCTGACGTCGGCACTTTCGAGCTACGTCACGAGTTCATCGAGGAAATCGATCCTTACATTGCACATTATAACAAAAACCAGCGGGAGGAGTCCGAAATGGCGTACCGAAAGAAAATGGCCAAGAAGACTGGCAAGACTGCCGAAGAGGTTGTTTACGAGCCTAAAGCGCGGCCTGTTCTCTCTGGCTTGTTCGAGGACCTGAGTGCCTTTACGAGTACAGGCGTGTTTTCGCAGGTCATTTACTACTCACTTTTGTACCCCCTTGTGGCGCACAAGTTCACACCCTCGGTGCCGTTCACGAGGCTCGAGACTTTCCTGCAAGTCGTGCTGCATCTCGTGCTGATCGCCATTCTGGAGGACAAGAGTGATGAAAACGACATGACTGAGGAGTCCCTCAAGTCGTTTACCTACATTGCTCTTACTCGATGGGGTCGCAGCAACTTCATGCCCGAGGCGCCGAACTCAAAGACTATTGTGGCACTCCTGAATATGATGTCCAACAAGGACGAGTTCAAGGCAGTTCATCCCAAGATTGCGCTTGTACTAAAGCGTCTCAAGCAGAAGCGGCCCGGAACATTCGAGACGGCGTGTTTGAGCCTTGGTGTGTCTGTGGACCGGATCAACACCTCGTCTCCAGCCAACACGTCGGGCGAAGAAGAGCGTGAAAGACGGAAGAAGGCCGCCCTGAGCCGGCAAGCCAAGGTCATGGCGCAGTTTCAGCAGCAACAAAAGAGCTTTCTGGAGAACCAGGGGGCGATCGATTGGGGCTCTGATCTAGACGAAGACGAGGACGAAGCGGATCAAGCAGAAGACAAAAAGCACAACTGGAAGTACCCTGTCGGAACCTGCATACTGTGTCAGGAGGACCTGGACGATCGCCGTTTGTACGGAACTTTTGCGCTCTTTAATGAAAGTCGAATCCTTCGACAAACCGACTTCCAAGATCCCGATTTTGTACGAGAAGCATCGCAGACCCCTTGCAGTCTTGATCGGTCAGCAGAGGATGTTCGGCCTTTCGGCATCGCCCACGAGAACAGAAAAATGGTTGAGAAGATCAACGCCCAAGGAGAACCCTTCCTTGCGGAGCGGCAGACCATTGGCAAGGGCTTCTCTTCTAACATTTCCCGGCCAGGTCCTGTGGCTAGCGGCTGCGGACACATGATGCACTACCGCTGTTTTGAGGTTTATTACGAGGCAACTGTTCGACGACACACACACCAGATTGCTAGACATCACCCCGAAGACACAAGGAAAAACGAGTTTGTCTGTCCACTTTGTAAAGCTCTAGGCAACGCCTTCCTGCCCATCATCTGGAAAGGGCTAGACGAGTCGTACCCGGGTTACTTGCAGACCCAAGGGACGTTTGAAGACTTCTTGGAAAAGCAGATGGGCTCCGCTTACTGGATTGGCGGAAGCAAAGCGCGAGAGGTCGACGAGCCGTCATTTCCTGACATATACACTCCTAGCCTGCCCGGTAGTCTCATCGAGACCATCGTACCCACGACCAGATCCCCGGATGTGTCGTGGGGACGAGAGGATTCGGAGCCTCACTCGTCGGCCGTCGGCACTCCAGTCAGCTATGCATTTTCCGATATGAACACTCCTGAGCCGGCGCAGCCTCAGCCAACTGAAAGCAATCAATTGAAGGTGGAACTTTTGACGGCTTATCGCCGCCTACGAGACACACTCCGGGTCAACAGCTTGCGCACCAGGCATCCCATTGACGCCAAGGGCGACAGTTCAGAAGAGCTTTACTCTAGCGACACACTGATCAAGTCCGTGGGCTTCAGCATTTCTTCCGTGGAGATCCAGCAACGAGGTGCTGAAGTGCAACCAGGCCTGACGCTTCTAGAGAAGATTCCTGAGCATGTCCTCACTCACTTGCGGATCCTTTCGGAGACGGCCTCGTCATACATCTCGGTTGGGGCGCGACAGGGAGGAACTGAGAATCGGATCGATGCCGAGTTTAAAAAGGACAGCGAAAGGCAGCATTGCCAACTATTCATGTCGCGGTACTTCGGTACGGGTACTCGGTACGCCCGTCGGCCTTTGGATGTTTACCCGCCTCTCTTGAGCATGGATTCCTTCCTTTTCATGGTCGAATGCTCTTATGGCCTAGTGCCCGCCCAAAAGGCAGAGATGACCCATGTGCTTCGACTTTGCTACCTTGCAGAACTTGTCAAGCTTGTGTACCACATAGGCCGGAACATCCCAGTTGCCAACTGGATAGGGAACCTCACCAACCGACAGACGCAAGACCCTGCCATCAACAACTTTGCCGACTTTGCGCTCGCGGTAACACAATCCAGCCTCGAGTTCCACGCTGCGCAGTTCCCAGATGGAGCTGAGTTTGGAGAAAACCGTGGCTTCCAACAGCCGGGCGTCGATACTCTAGAGCTGTGGTACACTTTCGCGAAGAAGTATGCCTTGACATTCTTGAGAAAGAGTGTCATCTTCTTCTACGTCAAATACGGCGTAGACTTCAATAGCCACATCTCACCTACTCCCGATGCCGACGAGCTGGATCGTCTGACTGAAGCGCTGCGGGTGCCGAGCTTCGATGAGATGTGTGCTGCAGTGACAGGCAACGCGGCAGCTTGTGGGTGGCCTCAAACGACTACCGCATTGGTGACTGGGTGGGTGAAGCACCAGGTGATGTGGCCAGGCGGCAATGAAGAGATGCCTCACTCAGCGGTGCTCAGCCATCCTGGTATATTCGAGCTTATTGGGCTCCCCAAGAACTACGATACACTGATTGAGGAAGCAACGAAACGGAAGTGTCCAACGACGGGCAAGGAGCTCACGGATCCCGTTATTTGTCTCTTTTGCGGCGACTTATTCTGCAGTCAAGGAACTTGTTGCCAAAAGACAAACTCTTCGCCAGACGGGATTGAATACACCAAGATTGGTGGTGCGCAACAGCACATGCGCAAGTAAGCAGTGCAACCTTTAATTTTCAGCGAGACTATGGCTAACATATTGCAACTGTAGGTGTCAGCGCAACATTGGCGTCTTCCTCAACGTGCGCAAGTGCTCGGTCGTGTACCTCTTTCGCCTGTCCGGGTCCTTCACACCAGCACCGTACATTGACAAGTATGGCGAGACAGACCCACAGCTGCGACATGGACGGCAACTCTTCTTGAACCAAAAGAGATACGACTCGATGATCCGGAGCACGGTGCTCAACCACGGGGTGCCAAGCTTGATCAGCCGGAAGCTGGAGGCGGAGATCAACAACGGAGGATGGGATACTCTGTAGATAGGGTATATGAGGGGAGGGAGAACGTATTGGTAACCCAATGATTAACACCAGTGCTTTCTGGGCTGTTAGCTGGATCATGATTTGGGGTGCATTGGTCGAGAAAGTTTGTATCGCATCATGTCTTCTCTTAGAACAGGCTGGGGACACTCTCAAAGGGGGCTGGAACTAGGTTTATGAATAAAAAACGACAGTCCCGGGATTGCATCGATTGTTATGGTAGTCGAGTAATCCATGCGAATTATCAAGAATAGCTGGGCATATTCTGCAGTTGTAGTACAAACTTGTAAGTCGAGGGAGGAGGACCTCTATGGGTAGACAGTGCGTGCAGACAGTGTGGCAGTCGTAATGGTACCCTGGTGAGGCTGTCGCCTGAGGCCAATCACAGGGACTGAATGCGACCTTGGCGCGTCCCAACCGTGCGCGGTTCGAGCCTTGGGAACCCTGAGCGGAAGGGTCGCAGTGCAGCAGAGCCAACCAACAGAGCCAACAACGGCTTCTACTTTCACATCGCAATCTCGGACGATTTCCAGCACGCTTCGAGCCCTATCACCGGCTTCACACACTGGGGGACGCCGCATCGCATCGCATTCGTACCGTATCCAAGCATGGCAGGAGGCCGACGATCTGGCCGCGCTGCCGCCAAGCGGGCTGCGGCTGCTCTAGGTGAGTTTGGGTTCTCTCCATCGTCACCTCCATCTCCATCTTGCACCGTCCACTTCTCCCTCCCTCTTTCGCGGCTGCGCCCACAACGGCCACGCCCACCCTCCCAACCACGCCGTTCCTTGATTCTTCACCTGTGCACGCCGTGCCGTTTTCGGCGATTTGCACCATGGCGCCGCGCCAGAAGATCCGCTTGAGGCTGACGCGCAATTCCAAATCCGCAGAGAGCACGCCGAAAGACTTTGCCGACGTCGAGGACGAGCCCATGCCCGATGCCGAGGCCGCCGCCGCCGAGGAACAACAGGCGCCTCCCGACCCGGATGACGACGAAGACGGAGACCACCAGCCCAAGGAGGAGTCGGGCGACGACGACGACGATGATGCCGTCGAGAAGGAGGACGAGGAGTCGGTCAAGGAGCCTACGCCGCCACCCCAGCCCGTCATTCGACGAAAACGACTCGGCCGCCCGCCCAAGAACCGACCACCAGACTGGGATAACATGGTGACGGTGCCTGAGCGGGACGCCGACACGCCGCGACGGCGCGGCCGTGGCGGATGGCGAGGTCGCGGAGGTCGCAAGGGCGGCCCCTCGGCCCCCAAGGCGGAGCAGGTCATTGACGCGGAGGGCACCGTCGCCGAGATTGTCGACGACGAGTGCGTTCTCCCCGAGGACCCCGAGGGCGAGACCAAGGTGGACAAGCTGGGCAACCTCCAGGGCGGGCGCGACTACCGCTGTCGCACGTTCAAGGTGACGGGGCGCGGGAACCGGCTTTACATGCTCTCCACGGAGCCTGCGCGATGCGTCGGCTTCAGGGACAGCTACCTATTCTTCACCAAGCATCGCAAGCTTTACAAGATCATTGTCGACGACGACGAGAAGCGCGACATGATTGAGCGCGAAATCATCCCCCACTCCTACAAGGGCCGTTCGATAGGCATCGTCACCGCCAGGTCCGTGTTCCGCGAGTTCGGCGCCCGCATCATCGTCGGCGGCAAGCGCATCTTCGACGACTACGGTGTCACGCAGGCCCGCGCGGACGGCGTCGTGGAAGGCCGGCTCGCTGATCCCGACGATCACTTCATCGAGGGAGAGCCCTACAACAAGAACCAGTACGTGGCGTGGCACGGCGCTAGTGCCGTGTATCACACCAACGTGCCCTCGGTGCCGGTTCAGAACGGCAAGGTCGAGTCCAAGAAGCGCAAGGTGAACGTCAACGATGTCAACTGGATGCTAGAGCATGCTCGCGAGGCGAGGTACGTCGAATCCTTCTTCTTCTTCCACCTGAGTAGTGCAATGTGTATGCAGAATCGCTGACAAACCTGGACTCGCAGCACCTTCAACGCCAGTATCAATGCCATAAGGAAGCTCAACAATGCGGGCGTGTATGACATTCACACCAACGTAATGCAGTATCCGTTGACGATGCAGCCCACGCGAGCTCGCATCGAGCAGGTCGCTCCCGAGGACGAGGAGGTCAATCAGGGCGCTGCTGCGTTCCCCCCCATCCCGTCCAAGATGGCTCGCAACTTTTACGTTGCCGACACCTACTTTGAGGCCCCGTCGGCTGGAGTCGTCTCGGCGGCGGACAACCAGGCTGAGTCGGCAGACTTCTTGGCGTCCTTCAGCGGGCTGGGAGCTGTGCCGGACGACGTCAAAGACCTGCTGCCACCTGAATGCCGAAAGGCGTTTGACCAGACGCTGGACAAGGAGACGGCGTGGCGGTCGCAATGGGGCCTAGAGAGCGAGAAGATGTCGCGCCGACAGCCCGTCATCGACAAGGCCATTGTGCCGTACAGCATGTCGTGACGGAGTCTCTAGTAGTGTGACATATACCAAGTCCCTATTTCTTGCGTTTATTTACTTAACAGGGAGCCCGAGGACGGAACGTTGGAAGATTACTGATTTTGATGTGTATTACTACTACCATACCACGACTACGCGCCCGCCACCACCAGCGCTGCTGCTACCAAGGCGACAACCTCAACATTTGGTAGAAACGGCTTTTGCCCGGAAGCCGGAAAGGGCGCGCGGGCCGGGTTCGGATTTGGGGGGTTGGGTAGCGGAGGACACAGGCGTTGGGAGTTCGTGGATAAACTCGGGATGGGCTGGCTGGCTGATTTGACTTGAAGATAGCAACAGGGTCAAAAAAAGAGGAGCCACACAGAGACGAGACAATTCGGAATACCAAGTGTTATTACAAAGCTTTGCATCACCCCTCTTTGACGTACGAGGACCCCCACGAGACAATGGGAACGCGCGAACAGGAAGAGCGGGCGGCGAGGGAAGAAAAACCGCTCGGCATCGTGGTCCCCTCGGCATCGGCAGCATCGTCGTGACCCTCGCCGTCGGGGGTTCGGTAGTTCTATGGCATCGACCGGGGGGCGCGCCACGGCGACTTTTTACCGCCCGTAACGCACCAACAATTCCCGAAGCCGGAACTCCTAGAGGAGGCAATACGAATAAGCTGTCGAGGCGAGGTGTCTCCATTGAAACCCGCTCGGCACAGGGCAAGTGTTCCTTTTCTTTTTCTTTTTTCTTCCCCCTCAACTCCATTTACATATGATATGATGAGACAAACTGCGTGTTGTTTTCACCATGACGACCTCATTTTGGTTAGTCGAGGACCCCGGCCGCGCCGCACGCCCACCGGTGAGGGCCAAGCCCGGCGCTTGCCAACGTCCCAACCACCCCCGCTCTCACAAGTCTTTTTACTTACTTCTCATTGCTCGTTACTCACCTTGCCCCACGAAGAGCGGAGAGCGGAGGTGACCAGAGCTGCTGCAGGTCACGATGGATATTTTCTTTTATTTCACGCAAAAATAGCCCCGAGCCCAGGCCTAGATTGGGGCTAATCGAACACTGGAAGCAGGGCGGAATGGCTGGTGACTGTGGGTCGACAAAGGCGTCCTTCAGTTGCATGCCAGCCATGCCATGCAACTGAAGGAAGCGGACTGGACCGTTCGAGGAGAGAGGCGTGAGGAGAAGGCGACGAGAAAAGAGAACGCTTGCGTCCGATGCGGAGGGGCCATGGACTGGACTGTCTTCCATTGGATCGAGCTGGTCATCTCGGCCTCTTCGACATCTTCGACATCTTAGTCTAGCAGTTTCGTCCAGAGGCGGCTCGACCGAGCTGCCACGCGGCATGGAGTTGATGGATAGCCCGACCTTCATCTTGAAGTCGAAGAGGGGGAGCACGTCGATGCGAGACCCCCTCTCTGTGAGACGCCTGGCCGCTCGTCTAGGTCTGCGCCTGATAAACAGTATGCGTCCGACATTCGGACCGCATCTTTGCTACTCCTGCGGCTCCGCGGCTCAAGTGAATCTGACGTTCCGACTGGACCTGCTATCCTCGAGCTCCTCGAAGGACGAAGGGCAGTAGTGGCAGGCAGCGTAAGGTCCTCCTCCAGTGGTTCCTATGCTCGTCGGGGCTTCGAGAACTCCCTTCCGCTTGCTGCAATATGTCTATGTGTTCCTCAGCAACGAACATTATCATACTACTTGTCTTGTCATCGTCACTTCCCTCGCGGTGTCAGTATTGGGTCAAGACAAATACCAAGATCCACCATTTTGCCACCATTTCGTGCTGCAATATCTCAGTCGACGTCGGTAGTCGACTTTGATCAGTCAGTCAGTAAAAGACTTGCATCATCTCCTCGTCTTTTTGAGCATAAATAAACCAGTGTCGGATTCAAACAAATTGGCGTATAAGACCATCCAATGGGTGTCAATCAATCCATGTTTGTCCAGACGGTCAGAGGAACATGACATCTGGCGAGATATCATTCGACCTGGTTCTTCAGGCCAGTCCCTTCCGAGTGTTCCGTATGTACGTGTACGTGTATGACCTGCCTGGCATGAACGACACGTTCATGGCCGCCGTGAGGAATATCACAACGTTGGAACGAACCATACCATCACACCCGTGCTTAGGCTGCGATGGCTCGCCACGCGGCAGCCACTCTCGCCCTGCACATCCGATTCACAGCGCCATCCGTCATCCGTACACTTCATCGAAGGCTTTCTCTCACTTTCATCCGGAATCGTACCTTAATAATCCGCGCCCGGGGATGTCGCCCCGGTGAGGGGTTCCAAGTCATGTGCCCCGTTGCAGAATAGGAAAAAAGTTTACGGATTTTCAGTGACGGGTCGATTCCAGGGTAGCAACAGGAGCAACAGGAGCAATAGGATCCAGCCCATGACGGAATAATGAAACCGTGTGGGTGGTGCGGACTCCAGTGCTGTACCTGTAACCGACAAGAGGCCGGGGGTAGCGGAAGAGCTGGAGAGATGGTGGTGTTCTGCTCTGCCAGGCATCGATGAGTCGAGTTGGGTCACGAACTGAGAGATATATCGCCTCCGCCATCGTCATGGGAGCGATGATCTGGAAACAGGTCGATACTGCACGTCGACGGCCGGGGGACGGGACTGCCTACGCCGGGTCAGACTGGGATCGCTAGGATGTCGGGATGACTCGAAGACCCCTTCAGCCCTTGATGGTTCCATCGCGTGTGTGTGTTGCCGCCAGTGGCGGAAGGCCTCTGTATTCGTAGACTGTATTTTCAATG